>CM035800.1:15974176-16066676 GCA_020466265.1 Siphamia tubifer | reverse complement strand
GAGAGAAAGAGAGAGAGAAAGAGACAGAGAGAGAGAGAGAGAGAGAGAGAGAGAGAGAGAGAGAGAGAATGCTGGTAGAGAGGCAGGTCTGTGGAGTTACTATATGAAAGCTCCTGATAGTACACTTTCACTCCCTTTTTTATGGATGTTACAGTAGATCATTGTGTTTATCAGAGGTGGAAGTAACTAAGTAAAAGTACTTCCTTTACCTAGATGTTTTTTTTTATCTGTACTTTACTTTTTTTTATCTCATAATTATCAATTTCTTATCTTATAATTCTGACTTTTTTCTGATAATTTAGATTTTTTAAATCTCATAATTAGGGTTTTTTTTTTTTTTTCTAAATCTCATATTTATGATTTGAATTGTTCCTAAATGTCCTGTCCATATCCACTAAACTGACTATCATGACCCCACGAAACATATTATCTACACAGTAACTCACTTTTAAAGGTTTTATTTTTTAGATATATTTTTGAAAATTCTCAGGTTTTTCCTGCTCAAATAAATATTTCATCCATAGCAAAAACAAAAGCAGTTTTACTTTTTACTTTATTGAAGTAAAAGTAAAAAAGTACAACTTTTCAAATGTAATAAAGGACTTGAATCAGTATTTCTACTTTTACCAGAGTATTTTTTCACACCAGTCGCAGTACTTCTACTTAAGTACTTTGACCTCCTCTGGTGTATATGTAGAAATGTAACCTTCATATTCAGCCTGTTTAATGAAGCTACGTTTTCTTTTTCATACGCTGTCATTTTTTTCTGCAGACAAACAGAAACAAATTATGTTGATCATGTGATGCTGTGGTGATTTCATTTGGACCACATTGAGTCACACTGTATTGGTGACACTCATCGTAATTGCACTGGATTATTCATTAAAAAAAAAAAGAGATCTAAATGTAACCATGTTTAAATGGATAGTGATGTAAGAGCCGAATATATAGCACGTGATGGTAGAAAAACATGGATTGTATTTAGAGCTGTCAAAATTAATGCGGAGTAATCCATCATCATTTGCTAATCTGATTAAAAATGTTAACGTAATTAAATGGAATTCATATTTTTGCACATATTTGGGATATTTTAGCAGATTCTTTGGTGGGGTTTTTTTGGTATTTTAGAAGAGTTTTTGAATATGTTTTGGGTTTTTCATCAGTTTTTTTTTTTCATGTTTTGTAGATGGTTTTTTTTTTACTACAATTTTTTTTTCTGTTTCTTAGTGTATTTTATGGGTAATTTGACTTTTAAAAAATCCAAAACAGAACAGTTCAACAGTTCTACTTTCAAAAGTCCTACTAAAACTGCTTTTATAAATAACTTTAACGTTTGCTTGTTTACTATTTCTCTTTAAAGTCGATATTTAATTCATGCCCATGTGCCATTCTAAGTAATGGTACAGTATATTGTTTTTTTTGTATTGTTTCACTTATGTTATTTGGGTTTTTTTTTGCTATTTAATGCATTTGAAGTGTTTATTAAGTTGATGAAGGAAGGCCTCTATAACAATATTAAGCTTTTTGCCTCCCTTGCACTATTATTATTTTTTTAATTTATACTATTATACTATTTATTTATATTTATTATTTGGATTTATCGTCTTTTAAAGTTTACACTTACACTTTATCATTTTGGCAACACATATGCATTCTGCCTCATCATAGGGACAAAGGCAGTGTTTTTTTTTTATGTTATTCTATATATTTTTGCTGTCGAGCAGAAGCTGTTTATGTCAAAACAGGAAAAAAACAAGTGGTTCCAGGCACAACAAACTCCATCCTTCATATGTATTGTAGCTTATTTTGGCTTCAATCCAGTTGATGTCAGCATATCAACTGCCTCTATATATGTGTCAAGCTTGAAGTAAATTGAAACAAAGTGGATGTTTTTATAGACAGTTGAAATTGACCCATTTATAAGTAAACAGGAAAGAGAAAAATAAAAAAAAAAATTTAAAAATTGAACATTTCTCAAAATGTAACCACAACTTTTCTTATTCACTGGTCTACAAACACAATTTGGTATGAATCCAACCACTAGTTTTGATGCTCGATTGTTAAACAAACAAAGATTAATGCTCCTTGTAATGATGTATATTCTAAATGAGTTTTTCTTAAACTATTTGCAGTGGGGTACCTCCAGGAATCTACTTTTTTAGCCAAGTACCCCCTACTTTTGCTTCAGCCATTTTACTGAAATTAAAATGAATAAGAAAATAAATTTGTCATTAATTAAAAAATTAACCCTTCATCAACAAAAAAAATACTAATTTAACTACTCAAATCAACTCATTTTGAATAATATATAATAAAAATGTTCTTAAAATGATGATTAAATGCACTTATTGTGTTTGACTTATTGACTTATTGTATCATCCTAATATATATATATGTATAAAATAAAGAATTCAACTCCCTCAATGAGCTTCTACATATCTGAGTATTTCTAAAATTGTCAGACCGATGTAAAGACTGACCAAAAAAATATTTTTTTGACAAAAGAAAAGACAAAAAATTGACTTATGAGACCATATTTTGCTGCTATAGTTTATGTATATATAATATTTTCTACAGGCCTCACCATATTAATGTGTGCTCTGTATTCACTTCGGTGGGTTGATGGTACAGACTGATCAGACCACCTGTGATTTTCTATAGAAATTCAATATAACAACATTTCAGCCTCATCATTTGACATTCTGTCCATGCAATCCTCATCAGTACTAGATTGATTTTCAACATCAGATGTTATTAGATGTTGAGACATTACTTATTACTTACTCATTACTTATATGTATATATATATATTTTATTATTGTTTTTGTTTCAGTCTGTTTCATTACTAATAGTAATTCATACCAAATTGGGTTAATGGATTGAAAACGACTCAGAATAGATGTGGTTATAGTTTGGGAAAAGCAGGTCAAAGTTCAAATTCATCTCCAGAGCATTATGTTGCATTTGTTTTTTATGGACCATTTCATTTTTTTCTGCCTTTTCCCACATTTTTTTATTAACGTAAGTGTGTGAAACTGTCAGAACATGGGCCACAATTTGCCTTGTTTTCTGGCCATGATCTGTAAATGAAGAGATGATTACCAATTTTTTTTCCCTCTCTCTTCTATTAAAGGTTGTTCCATAAATTTGAGTTTTTAAATTGGATGGAGGTTGAACAGATTTGTTGTTGTTTTTTTTTGTTTGTTTTTTTAATAATGAAAATTTCTTGATATCCTTGGTACAAAAGTGGGAAAAGTATCAGAGTAATATCACATTAAAACATCAGTATTGGCAGAAACATATTTCAAACAGTATGTGCCTAGAATTTCACAATTCTTCCATTATGTTTCTGACAAGTAGCAGTCGTTTTTATAGTTTTATTGCTTTTTTTTATAGACAGAAATACTCTGGATCAGATGTTTTTATTACAAATAAATAGTATATAGTACTAAATCAACTATGTAAAACAATAAGAAATGTATTGGAAGATGTTTTCTTCTGTTATTCACAATTATTTTAAATGATATTTGAGCTAATGTTTGCATTCTCTACTGCCGAACATCTATCAGTCAGTATTTTCTAAAATATCAAAGGCCTAAATATTTGGAATAATCTATGTTCTCAGCTTCAACATCTTTATGATTTAAAAAGCATCTGAAAAGGACTGTAATTTACAGAACAATGTAAGGATGTATATCATGACTTTTTGTTGATTTGTATTTTTATTGTTTTTACTTAAAATTATTATTTCAGTCATATCATATTTTTATTCTTTTTTTTTTTTCTTTCTTTCTTATGTATTGTTTATTTCCAGGGATAGATCCACAAGTTTTTTAGGGGGGTTTTTGGCTTCCACTCTCTCCTAAATAATGATTTGTGTTAACACTTTACATTATGGATCAGTAATAAGGTGGTATGTATAAGGTGTGAGGTAATTTCATGGTAATAATGCCTTTGTAACCACTTATTCCAAGTAATTTCCATGCATTTTCCAGTGAAATTATCCTGCAGTTTCTTGGTAACAGTGATGCAAACAGCTTCCATTTCAAGTATAATAAAATGGTAGTTATTTGAAATTAATTTGTAGTTATTGAAATGACAAGTCCAAGATTTACTTATTGTTTTTGTTTAATTACCTGAAAAACAAGGAGGTAATTTCAAGGAAAATTCACAACATCAAGGCTGTAAAATGCATTATCATTTGTTTCCACACACTCTTGCTGTTTTTGATGTACAAAATAAAGTCAAGTAAAAAGTCAAAACAAACAAAACAAACAACAAAATAACAGCAAACAACAAAAAAAATTGTTTGCTTCTTGAATACATGTAAGCTGATGCTTCTTACATGGTTTGACCTGAGGAAAAAAAGTAGAATTTGACAGAAAATGTGGTGTGTGTGTATAATATATATATATATATATATATGTGTGTGTGTGTGTGTGTGTGTGTGTGTGTTAATGTATTGTGGTGATTTCTGATGCAGGTGCAGTATGCTGTGTACAGGCTAATGTGTTGCATGGTTTCAGTCGATTGGTTTTGCGTGGTTTACAGGGCAGTTTTATATGCAGTGTGCTGTTGTATAATCAGTGTGTGTGTGTGTGTGTGTGTGTGTGTGTGTGTGTGTGTGTGCGCTTGTATTCCTATCTTTATGAGGACATTGATCTGTTTACACAGCTACGCCATGGGGACCTATGATACTATGAGGACCAAAACGCCCCAATGTCCCCATCAGTGTAAAATATAAATCTGTGTTAAGTATGGAAATGTATGCAAATTATTATTATTATTATTATTATTATTGTGTTTTAATATAGCCTATGTGTATATATTTTTTTTTCATTTTGTATTTGTATTTATATATATGAAAAGAGATATGTTCAGATTCACTATCCAAGTGATGGTTACAAACGTGGTCCTCATGAGATATGGAAACCTGTGTGTGTGTGTGTGTGTGTGATTTGTTTGGACTGAGCACCATCAGCACCAGCAGCACCAGCAGCACCAGCATCAGCAGCGTTTTTCACCACAGACCCTCCAGCGCCTCCACTCGGCTCCTATGGGCTGCTCCCCCTTTATCTATTATTCTCTCCTTCCTTTGTCTTCCTTTGTCAGGCAGCTTTTTCTTTGTTTCACTCCTCCCTCTCTCACCGTTTCTCTCTGACTCTCTCTCTCTCTCTCTCTCTCACTCCCTCTCTCTTCTCCACCCCCAGGATGTGGCTGTGGGTTGATTAGAAAATGCGTGGCACAGAACAGGCAATCCATCACCCTGCCAAAGCCGGCCACTTCCGCACATGCGCCTGCTGACACATACACACACACACACACACACACACACGCACCCCTTGCTCTCCTCTTCCTCCTCTCTTCATCACCAAAGGCTGTAGTGTATGTTTTTATTTTTTTTCCTGAGACCTGCAGCATCTCCCATGTGCCCCCCTCCTTCCTCTGTTTCCGTCCCTCACCTCTCCCTGCCCTTCAAACCCACTCCTCCTCTGTGACTCCCACCTCCCACTTGCCCTCCCCATCATCCATATCCACTCACCCACCCGTGGTTGCCGTTCCTCCTCTGCTTTTACAGAATATTGTCATGGTAATCCTGCTCCGTTAGATCACACACCAGGCAGAAACTAGATAAAGTAATATTTTTAAATACATCATATTTACTATTTATCAAACTCTCACACGTTCAGATGAATTATTCCTGTTTCATTAAAATATTTGCATTGATCTTTTATCCACAATGAAGCAGTTTTTTTTTTATTTTTATTTTTTGCATTTCCACCCTGTTTACACTTACAGTAGACACTAAACAATCACATCATGTGTTAAATAAAAGTGTATGGTCTGAACCCTTGGACACATTTCACCATATATAGCCTTTGTAATGTAATAACCCATTTGTCCGGATGTCTTCAACAAGGTCACAGTAGGAAAATGGACGTGCTGGTTGTTTTAGTGACATTGCAGCAACACTTGAGAAGTGAATGGGAGTGCTGATGTGCAGTCTACACAGCCTACACATTTAAATCAGTCATTGAAACTTTTTTTTTTTTTTTTTTTGGTTGTTTATCTTTGTCATGGAACAACACTAACACAGATTGATGTAATAAATGTGCATGAGTCTTCAAGCAGAAATCTGAACATAAGTGGTGTTTTGTAAAAAGTGATGTTTCTCAGCCGTCCATTTACATTTAGATCAGCTCTGAACCAGCCTTAGTTTTTTACCCCCCCTTTTTCCTTATGAAATATTTACAATACTTTCAGTGTCATCACGTGGCCCTTCCTCAGGAGGAAGTGAAGATATCCTCTTAAAAGCCACCAGACTGCCTTGATTTAAAAATAAATAAAAAAAATAAAATAAAAAAGCCCCTGCAATTTCCATACTTTTGTTTTTGTAAAATGTTCATTTGAATCCAAATGAACAAACTAACTCATTACAGAAGTACTAGACGGACACGTAATCCCATGTCATTAGTGATCTGTTGTGTCTGTGAGTGCTTCATTTTTAGTTTGTAACTATATAATAGGGCTGTCAATTACTACAAATTTTAATCACAGTAATCACACTAAAATATTCATTTTTAATCTATATTAATTGTGTTTCATTTTTCATCAGCAAACAGACTCAAGAAAGAAGGGAATATATCTGCACTTAACATGTTTGTCATAAACTGGGCAACACATTAAGCTAACGTTCAGCAGAATGGTTTAATGCCTGGTTAAAATAAATGTACATTTGTTTCCATGTTTTCTTTGTCTTTTTTAGTTGCATGAGTCACACAGGAGTTGGTACTTGATTGTATAAGCTGATGGTCTATTATTTTTTCCTTCAACTGTATACGTTGAACTTCATCTCGCTTCTTTTCAAATTTTATTATTATTTTTAATGTTCATCTTTGTTGGTTTTGGTTGCACATGTTAATATTTGCAAACAAACAAAGCCTTAAAGATCTAATCTTATGAGTCAAACTTTGTTAACCCATACAGACTTGTGCTACTTTTGCGGTAGCTCCCAAATTCTTAGTTTTTCCGCTGTCGTATAAACAGATACAGGAAATCCTTCGCACTGTACAATTCAAAACCACAAATTTTATTTTTGTCTACACTATACACTGCAAATAATTCTGTAATTATTTTCTTTACTCACTTTACTTTGCACTCTACAGTTATCTGCATTTACATTTACTATGTCATTGCACCTTAGACCCCCCTCTGCACAGAAACAAGTTCGCGTGAAACTGACGTAGTTTCTTAACGGTCTCGCGGATACCCCAAAACGACCTCTTTAGAAAGTGTGAAGATTTGGATACGGTGCCATTTCCATGTCCATCTTGAAGAGTATCCGTGTGTGTTCACACCCACGTCATGACCACATAACCGGAAAAAAACGCAGCCTTGCACCCGTAGTATTCATTCTCGTCACAAGACAGCAACAATGGTGAACAACAGAGTATCAGTGGTGAATGGGTTAGGGTGTTAGCAGTGTTATTGTTGTTGTGTTGTTGTTGTTGTTGTGGCATGGATATCGCACAAGTAGAAAAAGGATGTGGGCACATGTGCATTATTTCTATTGTTGTCTTGTATCCAGGGGGACTGGCTTACTGCATGCATAGGGGTGTGCATTGTGAATTGCATCGTTTTCAGAAAGTGTTTCGCCCCCATGCTGATGCAGATTTTTACTGAAACTGTTCCATTTTTACACAATATCTTTTTGACACGGTTTCAAAACTAAACTGTATCGAACTCATCTGGACGTAGCCTTAGTTTGTTTGCACCTCACTTGTTTGTTTTACTGACTATGTGAATGCTACTGTTGTTACAAAGCAATTGTAGGATCAATAAAGTACTTCAATTTCATTCTATTCTATATTTAATCTTAAGTTATTTTTCAGCATTTTTTGTAATATCATATTCTTTACTTTGTGTTTTTTTCAGTATACATCAGGGATTTTCCCATATTTGATCAGAGTTATTATATCAAAAACAGATAAAAGTGGGGAAAATTAGACTTTTCCAGCAAAGCTACAATTAACTGAACATAAAATAAGCGTGTCCATCCACCGTCATTGATCCAACTCCATGGGTTTTACTGGTGAATCAATGTTGATGAAGATGGAGGGGTTTCCATGGTAACTACAGAGCATCTGGGTCATATCTGATGACCATGAAAATATGATAAACTACATTTTACACCAATTATTTACATGGATTAATGGATCAACCGGTATTAAACCGTTAACGTCAGTAGATGCTTTTGGATGCTCGAGTCTTTACAGGTTAATATCCACTTCAGTAGCACTTGTGAAAATGATATAGTCAACAAGCAAGCTGTAATATATCCGTTTTCATCTCCTACCTTCGGGATTTCTATCCTGTGGCATTCATTCTCATTTAGACGTAACAGAACAGTCTATTACTGGTTAAATTATTCAACATTTAATATTAACTCAGAACTTCATCCACCTCTGCCACCCGCCCTTTCATCTCATAGTGAATCCTCCTCCATATTCTCCTCTGTCTGCTCTCTTATGCCTCTTTCCTTCCACCCTCCCATGAGTCCACTTTGCCTCCACCTCTGCATTGATACCTCTGCTCAATATCCCGTCAGGGCAGCAGAGAGCTTGCTTAATGAAATGGCCACTGCCTGCTGCCATCCATCATCTGATTATGAAGAGTATTCAACTCATCAGGCTCCATGAGACCGACAAAACTCAATCACATCTAATTAGGACCATGCATTTCACTCATGTGTGTGGGGACCCTCAGGAAAAGGCATTTTTTTTTCCTGAATGGAAGAATCAAACAGGAAGGAAGAACGCCCAAACTTAGGAGAGTGTTTTCAGTATTATTACGTTCACGATCCCAGGATGATTATCTAATCTGCTTAAAGGGAGAACAAAGCTTGTAGGGCTTTGCTTTTGCTCTGCTCGCTTTCCACAGTGTAGGTGGTCTCGCCCACTTTTGATTAATAATAGGCTTGAGCATTAAAAACGGGCTTTAAATCTGTTGGTAGCGTATGGGATTGAGCTTTGTTTGACTTGTGGAAAATGAATGTCAAAATATCCACATGGTGAGTCACGCTGCACGTAATAGGAAGGGTGTCAATTTTTAAAGCAAAATACTCGCATCTCCTTTTACTCTTTAGCCAGTTAATTAAACGCTTGTCAATGGGTATTTTATGATGGAACACTGAGTTCTGTTATCACAAAATGATAAGTGAAGCCGATGCGTTTTAAGTCAATCGTCATTGGTAACAGGAACACAATGGAATTCATTGAAATGGCGTAATAAAGCTCTAGTAGAAATGAAACACATTAACCCTTTATAGGGGATTCCCACCCACATGCCCCCTCCTGGCGTGTGCGCCATAGTGACGGTCTACCCTCCCTCCCCCCACATGTAGTCAGCCATGAAAATTTCTAAGTTAGTTGTAAATTATGCTTAGATCAGTTCTGATTTGTTTAGTCAAATCAATCAAATTCAGCTTCAGTTTTACAAATTTAACCGTAGTTTAGCCTAAATTATCACACCAATACACTTTAAAGACATCTATGCTAAATAAGTTTTCCATTTCAACAATGAAGTACTTTTGAAAATATATATTTTAGTACTTTTTAGGTACAATGCTAATAAGGTAATTTTACACATTTCAGTAGTAGTTTGTCCACTCAGTGTGCAGCAGCTTTCACAGCAGTTCCAGGGTTCCTTTCACTACTGACTAGACTGGATCAGGCTAATGCTAATGTTAGCTAGTGCACACAAATGTGCTGGATTTCTTTGATAACAGAAAATTCATACATTTGACCAAACTACTGTACCACCTAAGTTATGGCCATCCCAACCATCTCATGTCTAATGTGGTCTACAGGGTCTTTGAACAGTGTACCTACTTTGTTAGGTACTATGAAGTAATGGTACCAATGTAAAGACTGATGTTTAAAGGGATCATGTGGATGTGGACAAGGATCTGGAGTGATGTTCTAAATTGTATTTAGGCCACTTATGTGTAAATAACAAAATATGGTAACTTCATTAACCTTGGTTTTCTATATAACTACAAAATGTTTAAAAAAAAATTCCACAAAAGTAGTGTAGTCTTGTTATTTCCAGCAATAACACACTAAAGTTGACAATTTAAATTTCAGAGTATTTCTTTTGCTTCATTTCCACTATGTGGAAGCATCTCACCTAAGATGGACTCAACTTGACTCAGATATCAGGTACTATTCCTGGAGACCATTTCCATTACAGGATACTACTAGTGCTCCCACTGACCACAATAAGTATAATAAAATTAATAGATAAAAATAACAACTTTGAGGTAGCCAGTTGTATGTAGCAGTATAATGTATTTGGTCATCTACTTGCAGCAACACTAGATACTTCCAACTTTAGAGTAGCTGGATGTCAAAGCGACGTCCTCATGACACCTGCTCCAACAGTTGCTTGTTGTATATTGTCCCACCAAGCTCGTATTGAATCTTTTCATCAGCCACCAAGGAAAGAAATGAACGTTGTCAGCTGACCACAATGTCATTTTGTGGACTGTCTTCATGGATTAGCCTACCGGTATATTTACTATAAACTTACTCATCCAACTATAAAGTGGTCTGCAGTGTTTACACATGACATTTTAGAATCATTTTGGAACCTCAGCCAACTAAGTACTAAAACTTTTTTTTTTTTTTATAAATAGTACTGTGCTCCAGATTCTAGGTTATTTTACGTAATGGACACACAAAAAGGCCAAGTCAAGTGGAGTTGAGCCAGTACCATGTAGTGGAAAGTTGGCATACGAGTGGCCTATAAAGGCATTAACAGTGAGCTGCAGCTGCTGCTGATGTTAAGGGAAAGGTTGCATGCCTCTTGAGATTCGTTAAGAATCTCAGAGACGACAGTTTGTCAATTGATGGTTATCTGGTTGTTAACTGTAAGAGTCCGAGGAAAGGAAGGGGACTCTTGTTGCAGTGCTTCTCCGGTCCCGGCTCCACATCACTCACCATTGGTCACAAAGGCAGGATTTATCACTGGGAGTAAAATGGCGGGGCACAACACATGTGTCGTAAAGTATTGGCCGGGTATCCGTTTATCTGCCTTCGTGGAAAACTCTGGATCACTTGTGGCCATCCAATCCTATTAGGATGGGCTGCTGCTCTCTAAAGGCCCTGGGTCAGCAAACAGAAAGCACTTCAGTCGCATAAAGAGGATGACAATTACCAGAAGAGCCAGTGTCACAAACGCTGGGCCAGGCCTCCTGTCCAGCACTGCAGTATTAACACACACCAGAAAATTACTAGGCAATTAGATTTTCCATCTATTTTGAGGTTTTAACATGAATGCGTGGGAAGAGGATCATTCATCATTTTCTTAAAGAAGCAAATAAATAAGCAGCTTCACAAACACACTGGAAATGTCAGGTTGATATTTTTTCCCATTAAAATACACCAATATTACAGCAAGTCTGTCTATGCCAAAGGCTTTGGCTCCAGAATGAAGCCACTGCGGGAGTATCTGTATCAGTTTTAATAGAGCTGACATCCACTGGGTGTTGACTCTAAAATGCCTGTCCCATAGATTTACACACAACATTGTCCCTAACATTTTTCTTCAGAAATCACTCTAGTCTAATCTGCTTTATGTAGATCAAATAAGTGATCTATATCTAAAGTTCTCCTAGGTTAACCTTTTAACTCCTGATGTGTCTGTGGTGACTGTTCCGAATGTACGATTTATTTTAAATATTCATAAAAATTTTACTTCACTCAATAGGAATATTTCCAAAAACATGTTGATAGAATGAACATTCTTTCCATAAGCATGTGAGCATGGTCACTACACTCCCTGCTACCTGTTTAATGGGTGGAAAAACAGAGCAGTGAGTGAGACCGACTCACTATAGAAGTAAATGGTTTGGGGGATTTTTTTTTTTTCCCCACACCGTTTTACTTGTCATTTTCCTTTTTTAAAACAATAGTGTATTTACTGAGTTTTGACCATGTAACTGCTTTTTGTAGTTCAACCAAGTGTCAAAAAGCAGTTGAACTTAGAAAGAAAAATATAGATTAAAAAACAAAAAGTACCAGACCAATATTAATGTACATTCTGAGAGCCTCATTTAGTAAAACGCTGTCAAAGCTCAATTCCTATTATTCCACCTATTTTTTGATGTCAAAATTAAACTGGACTTTATGAGTTTCAGGGGTTTCTATTTACTTCATAAAATTAATATTTTCCTGGTACACAGATTGAATATAGTTTTGGTTTATAGATTCCACTAGACTAGTACAACTGTAAAATTATTTGGGTTTGATGAAATGATTACATTGGTCTAAAGGCCTGATCAGACTTATTTCATTTTTTTCCCTACAATTATTTGTACACATTAAAATAGGCCTCTATAGATTGTGATGATAGAAAAAAAAACCTCTTTTTGGTCAGTTTTCAGCAGGTATTTTTATATTCTTCAGGTGATTGTTGGAATAAACTGGCGGAATAACTTCTTTAGAATATTGAATTCGTCCTATAGAATTTAGTTTGAGCTAAAGATGATTCAGACTTCATAGACCTGGTTGGTGTTTCCATCGTTAGCCAAAGCACATACAATAATATTAGCTTGTTAGCATCTTTATTTTTGTTCAGAATTAGTTTAGTTATGTAGCTGAAATATACCCATCAAAAACATCGAACTTGTGGGTGTGGTGGTAGGCCAGTAGTTTCTGCCCAACTGAACTCACCATGACCCCTCCACTTCCCATTGTTCAACCTAATGGTCCAAAACATGAACAGATCCACCATGTTTTACGCAGTGTGTGGTTTGTATTGCACTGGTACATTTATAGCATCCACATTCAGTCAAACAACATGGAACTATGATACGAAACCAGTGATATTTCAGTACATATTAAATGCATGTTTTTGGATGGTGGGAGGAAGAGTGTGCAAACCTCACACAGAAAGCCACCCCTTGTCAATAGGTTAATTGGTTCATCTAAATTGTCTCTAGGTGTGAATGTCAGTGATTGGGGGTTGTCTCTAAATGCAATGAACTGAAGACACAACCAAGGTGCCGCCCCCCGCCTCAAGGATAAAGCGATGAATGAATGAACATTTAAATATTTGTGTCCATTCATTTATGTTCACGCTCTGCCTTTCCTCTGTCCTCCCTCCCCAGCAGCGAGCCCCAGTTGTGGCCGGTGGGCATGGTTTTGGAGGGCAGCTCAGAGGCGCTGTGTCCCCCCCCATCTCTGGAGCTGCGTCCGTCCTGCAACAAGACCCAGCCCTCGCCTTCTCTGGGGTCCAGCTCGCAACCCCACGACGGAGTCTTCTCTGAGGACAAGGAGCCCGTCAAGTACGGCGAGCTCATCGTCTTAGGGTGAGATGTTCTCTACGCTTGGTTTTGTGTTCATTGTCCAATACTGACAGAAAAGGTCAGATCACAAATGATGTTTTCACTAATGACAGATGAACAACCATCAGTGAATAAAGAATAGAAATGATGTGTCACATGAGTTTTAGTTTACTCGACCTGTAAGAAATAAACAGACAACAACCGCTTCTTCATAATTGTCGTTACACCCATACACTTTCAGTTAGTTTCACTGCAAATACGGCCTGTACAAAAATAACAAAATTTAAGTCCTCGTTGTTTTGTTTCAAGTAATATTATGTTTTAGTACAGTAAGAAACCTGCATCTTAATCTTAAAAATAGAAAAGTGCTCAGAGCGCAGACCTCCGCCAAGGAGGATCAGCTCCTCACCCCCACTCCCTCGAAATGAGCGATAGCTTTCACTTTTAGTTATACGAGTGGTGGTCCGCCCTGACCTACCAAATGACAGACACACGTTTGTTGCTTGTGCCAGTCTCAATATTTCTTAAAAATGTCATCCAAATCCATCTGTAACTTTTGGTGTTATCTTCCAAACAGACAAACAGATGAAATCTAATAGTCTTAAAATAAGTAAATATCCAGGGATTATAGAACTAAAAAATATTTTATTTTAAGCATAAAATCCTTGTTTCAAGTCTTTACAGTAAGATTTTGTGTTTACTTATGGTATATTTATATATGGGGGTTGCCATGGCCTACAGTAGAAGGCTTCAGAGTCAACTTGTGACCAAAGAGTTGCTGGTTTGCTTCTGCAGAGTGGCAGAGAGTTAATGGCTGATCTGCCCTTGAGCAAGGTATTTAAACCCATTTGTTCCCTGGACACCTACTATAATGAACTCACTGCTCCTAACCACCTGCAGCTACATTTGAGCAGAGTTCAGAAGTTCTTATCTGCACTCCCTAAAGCCAGCTTCTGCAACCGGGGATCAGACCACCAAGGCCTTGGTCTGCTGCCCAATCCATATCACACCCTACTGCCTTCCCTCGCAGGTGGTGGGCACAGGAGATGACGGCCCCATGTAAATGGTTCGAGTTGAACTCGGCCAGACCCCATGGGTAAAGACCCAGCCATCAGTCGCTTGCCCACAGGCCCCAGGCCTGGCTCCAGGGTGGGACCCCGGTAACCCTCTGGGCTGGGTACACAGAACCTTAGTATTTCTAGACATAAAGGCCCTTTGAACCATTCTTAGTTTATGTGAGATTCTCATGAGGATGCCTCCTGGACGCCTCCCCAGGGAGGTGTTCCGGGCAGGTCCATCCGGGAGGAGACCTCGGGGCCCACCCAGGACACGCTGGAGGGATTACACCTCTCGGCTTGTCTGGGAACGCCTCAGGATTCCCCTGGAAGAGCTGGCTTAGGTAGCTGGGGTAAGGGAAGTCTGGGCTGCTTTGCTGACAGACTTTACCCCCACGACCCAGACCCGGATAAAGTGGGAGACAACGAACGAACAAAATTACCTGCACTGTTTTTATCTGTTGTTTTTTTCATGTTCATACTTTTTAATTGCTGTAATGCTTTTATTGTGGTAATGCTTTTAATGTTTCATGTAAAGTACTTTGAATTGTCCTGTGCTATAGACCGAACCACAGATTTTGTTTTGCTCATCAGCAGGACACAAAGGGTATTTGCGTGGATTAAGAGTGTCATTGTTGTAAACAGCACTCACCAACAGGTTATTGAATATGCACAGGTTTTCTTTACATCCAACTCTGGCACAGAAAGTATCTAGGGTTTTTGGTGCTTTACCCAAACTAATGGAAAGATAAATAAAGGCTTTCTTATTGTTGATACTTTGTATAAATACCTTGACGAAAAATAAAGAAAGAAATTGTGGTCCCAGAATCTCAAAATCATCATGTTTACAAAACTAACTAAAATAAATCACATTTCCACATTTTTTATTTTTTTTAATGTCAAGTACCCACTGGGCTTCTTCCCCATATGCGTGGGGGTACATGTACTTCATTTTGAACACCCCGTTGTAGAAGGTGACTGTTTCCATGGTAACTATGGAACTTTTGAACATCCAAGTGGGTCATATCTGATGTCCATGAAAAGATGACAAAATCCAAATTCCAAGGTTATTCTATCAAAAGAGAGAAAACTAAAGAAAAAGTGACTTTTTCAGTAAAATATAACATGAACTGAACATAAACGCAGTGTGTCCATCCACCATCATTGATTCACCTCCATGGGTTTTACTGATGAATCAATGTTGTAGAAGACAACAGTGTTTCCATAGGAACTACGGAGCCTCTGAATATCCAAATGGGTCATATAACCATAAAAAGACAACACACTGAAGTTTACAATAATTATTCACATGTATTAATAGGATTAGTGGATCAACAGGTTTTAAACTGTTCAGATCAGTAGATTATTTTGGTTACCAGTAGATGTTTGAGTCCTAATCGGTTAAGACAGGTTTTCAATGTATGCACTGCATTAAGAATGGACATTACTTGTGTTATACGATTACATAAAACAACGTGAGATAATTTACACTTTATTTTTATTTATTTTTCAATTCAATTTTTTTCTTCCATAAACTCATCTGAAAATGGAGTCAGCATTATTTTGTGTAGACATTAGCTTAATGCTAGATTATAAATTAGCTTAGTTGGCACCACACACAATTAAGTTAAGCCATTATGTTACGTAACTTTAGCTGGTTGTCAATATTTGGTGAATATCTATTTAACTTTTCAAAGTGATGAGTTATCTTAAACTACCGTAACAAATCTACCTTTCCTCCAATGTTGCCCGAATCACAAAGATACACTCCTCCTCTGACTGATCATCTGATCCGTTACTCTAAGACAGGCTGATCTGTGGTGCTACTTTAGTTCTCACATACTTGACACAGTGGTGTATTTGTAACAAACATAAAATGTATAGAGATTTGAAGAAGCGTCGAGGGGGAATTAGTAGCCACTGCTAAATGAATGGAGCAGGAACACTGTACTTTCCAACATGAAAGACTTGGGATTTGTATAAATATGCCTTTGAAAGAGAGAATCTGTGTTCACATGTCCAAAAAAAAATCCCTCTCTATGTTGCGTTTTCATTAACCTATGTACACTAATAGCATTTGCACTTTAATATCTCATGTAACAATCTTAATTGGAATACAAGTTTTTTTAGGCCAAGGGGGGAAAAAAGTGGATATTTTGTGCATGTAAACATAACCCAATAAATGGGTCACACTTTCTATTTTACCCTCAAGCCATAAACCACTCCAGTGACTGAAATATATCTGTTAACTGCTCTATCAGAGATTAGTTTATTCAAATTAGAGGGAAAAGGAAGCGGAAGAAGAGTTCATTTGAATCCACACAAAAGATGTTGTTCATCGACTGAGCCCTGAGGAAATGTAGGCAAATGTCAACCTGGACCTCCATGAGGATGGAAACGCCACCATCCAAACACATTACAGACTGTATATGTGTTTGTGTGTGTGTGTGTGTGTGTGTGTGTGTGTGACAGCAGTGTTTCTCTCATATGGACACGTGCTTCCACTTCTCCAACTATCGATTCTTGTGCTGATGGATGATGAGGAGGACGGCCTCAATGTGATTACAGCGAGAGGTGGGGGTGTGGGTGGGTGGGTGGGTTTACCTGCCACCGACATTTTATAACATCCATCCAATCATGGCTGCACTCTGGTCTGCAGGGCATGGCTGCAGATCATGTGATACCTTATACAGGCCGCATTATATGGAGCAGAGAAGAGAAATGTTACATCATTTATACATGTTTTTACTACACTAACTATACAGTGTTGCTAATGTTTGTTTGGTAATGTGTACATATGCATTAGTACTCCTGAAAGTCATTTACTGTGCTATATATAATAATAATAATAGTACCATGTTGTATTCAGTGTCCAATGATAGACAGGATGAGGAGGAAGTTTTATAATAGTAGAACTAATGCTAGTAGTAATAGTAGTAGCGGTAATTATAGTAGTAGTAATTATAGTAGGAGTAGCAGCAGCAGCAGCAGTAATAATAATAATAATACTAACAAAAATACATTTATTCATAGAGCTTTTCACTTCACACTTTACATACAATACAATAAAAGCCAACTACAATCAAACAACCTATGGAAAACAAAGCACTTGGACATTAAAAGCAGAATACAATTATTTAAACATTAAAATTAATCTTACATGAGTTTTTAAAAAGGATTTAAAAGCGTTGAGGTCGTAACAGTGACTGGTGGTAGGGGAGAGTGAATTCCAGAAATTTGGGGTGGCAATAGAAAAGGCTCTGCCCCCCCCCCAGGTAGTAGTAGTGGTTATAGTAGTAACAGTCATCATAGTAATAGTCTAATAATGTTCTAGCTCTGGGGATCATCAACTTCAGTCTTAAATAGAAAAGCTAGTTAATGTAAAGGTCTGCAGGGATATAAACAGACAATTATTTCTGCATTTTATTGGGAACATTTACCTTGACCTGTGTTCTGCAGGTATGTGGAACAATGTTTTATGAACTGACTAATAGAAATTGTTCAAATGAATGTTCTGCTTTATGCTTTTTCAGGCACAATGGGTCACTGGCCAATGGGGACAAGGGTCGCAGAAGAAGTCGCCTGGCCCTTTATAAGAGACCCAAAGCCAATGGGGTCAAACCAGATGTTATCCACAATGTGTCAACCCCTCTGGTGTCAAAGGTGGGTCTGCGGGGGGGGGGGGGGTTTATAATAAACTATGATACAACTGCAAATGTACTTTTTCACTTTCAGTTCGCATAGTTTAAATTGGATATCTGTCAACACTAGGTAGTCATGGGATTTTAGCAGAAATTATTACTTTTATTTGGTACCACATAATTTCCATTCCTCTGCATCTTGAAATATAAGGTTTCATGGATTAAAACCTTTACATATAACGCATAGACATAAATATAAGGATTTGTCAACACAAAACCTTTAGAAAACTAAAGAATAAATGCATTTGACCAATATTTCAGATGAAGCGATATCTATCCATCAATATCAGCTTCCAGCAGTGATGCTGCTCGGCCCCTCCCCCTTGGACTTGGTGCTACCCCTTCAAAAGGAGTTGCAGGGAGTAGAGATTTAAACATCGCCTTATGAAATGGGTCAACCCTTCCAGACCTGTTACATCATCAGCAGTCATTGATGCCGTTATGAACAGATGCGACAACTTTGTTTCCAAAAGTATTCCTCATGTTGCCAACAGATGGAACCGTATCTGTTCCATGGGCTTTGGGCGTCTGTTTTTCAACAAACCATATTCAAGTTTGTTACATTTGTCATAAAAATGAATAATAGGGATTCGATTGCTATAACACTCTTTACAAACTACCTTTGTGCCAATGCACACCTACAACCCCTCCGACCACCACCAAATAGTCACACACTAGTGCGAGTGGCAGAAAATATTGTAAAGATTATTTCCTGAAATTTTTAAATACACAACAAATACTACACACTTTGATTAGAACAGGATCTAATTCTTTATCACACACAACTGAATGAAGATACTGTATAACATGTGGCCTTACCAGTCCAAAAAACAGAGCTTACAGTTACAGATCCTGCACTATAAGTAAAAGAACTTCACAAAAAAAGAAAAAGAAAAGTAAACCTCCATGTGTGCATTTGAATGAAAACCTAAAAATACCAATAAAGTATTGTGAAATGAAACATCATAATATGTTGCACAGCTGATATTTTCTTACACCCCTAGGAAAGACTAGTGGATTAGTGAGAATGAGACTATCACTGGGATTTTACACATTTGCCAAAAAAAAAAAAGGGATGAAAGTAATGTTGCTTTAATTACAAATGTGACTCTGAGCTGTACTTTCTTATTATATTTGTTCTTTAATGTTAGTAAATGTTTTTAGACTTGACTACAATGTGTCATATGTCATTGCTCTCTGCTTAGATGATCCGTCTCCATCGTGACAGCCTGTTAGCTTTGCATTTGTGGAGGACAGGAAACGTCCTCTGGGTACATTTTCCTGGAGGCCAGACCTTTAGCTCTCCTTGCCATGTGACCTGGATAATGTCTTTTCCATTGGCAGGCACTCAGCAACAAAAGCCAGCACAGCATCTCCTACACACTGTCACGGAGCCACTCTGTCATTGTGGAATACACCCATGACACCAACACAGACATGTTTCAGGTCAGTGTACACACACACACACACACACACACACACACACACACACACACACGCCACGTCAGCTCTACTATTCACCTGTGTGACCGACTGTAAGAACGGGACAATACAAGACAAATACAGGCAGGTTAATAGACAGTGAATATATGGCACATATAAAGAACTAACATACATTTCTTTAACCTTTTGACTATTTTTGGTCATTTTGTCAAACATTACACATGGGCCTAATTCTGTGCCTCAGTCCAGAATTATGTTGGTTGTTATAATGATGATTTATCGTAATGTAGAGAGATTTTAGAGACATTTTGAAGCTCTCAGTATTGAATATGAGTATTTTTTTTTTGTCAGTTTATGACCTTATAACAGTTGTTTTATTTTATGCGTTTACTTTTTAGCAAGTGCTGCTCAGATGTTTTATGGCAAGACATAGATGGAGGTAGATGATGATGTCCAATAACATACAGAGGTTGAAATTTCAGACTATTTTTATGAGTTTTTTCAGTTTTTGGTGACTTATATCCTTCAATATAATGCAATGTCCTGTTGGTCTTTATTTTCTTTCCATTCATTTTGTCCAGCTGTTGTTGCCATTATTGTTTTATAGACATTTTGAAGCCACAGATAGTGAGTATGAGTAATTCTTATCAGTTTACGGTGGATGGACACTGACATTGATCCAACTCCATTGGTTATACTGGTGAATCAATGTCGTAGACGATGACCGTGTTCACCATTTAGATTCAGATTACTTTATCTCCAATGGGCAATTCAAGTCGCAGACATGGGTCACAGGTAGACAAGACACTGAATACCCATTCTACCATCCATCTCCCATTGGGTCAGATCTGTCAATGCTCAGGACAGCTGAAGGGTCCAGCTGGTAACTACAGAGCCTCTGAACGTCCAAATGGGTCATATGTGATGACCATGAGAAAAGGACAAACTGCATTTGCACCATTTATTTACATGAATTTATAGAATTCATGGATAAACGGGTATTAATCCATTTACATCGGTAGATGGTTTTGGATGTTTAACAATGATAACAATAATGGATTAGATTTATATAACACTTTCCTATGTACACTCATACTCAAATTGCACAGTGGATCCATTATTCATTCACTCTCAGCTGCTCCCTCTGGTAAACTACATATGTAACCACAGTTGCCCTGGGGCAGACTGACTGAAGCATGGCTGCCATTTTGCACCTACGGCCCCTCTGACGACCACCACCAAACATTTATACGCATCCATACACCAGTGTTAGCACTAAAGGCAAGGAGGGTGAAGTGTCTTGCCCAAGGACACAACACAAGAGCACATGACTAGGACAAAGTGGGATTCGAACCGCTTGAAGTGCTCTACCATGTTTGGGTCTTTACAGGTTAAAATTCACTTCAGTATCAATCAAATTGTGGTACGCCTGTTTTCAGCTTCTACCTTTTACATTTCTATTCTGTTGCATTCATCCTCATTTAGACAGAACACAACAGTCTATTACTGGTTAAATTATTCAACATTTACTGTAATATTACAAACATATTAACAATCTGTTTTTCACACCAATTATCAACATGGATAGATAGGATTAGATTATTCAAATTGATTAACCATTTTAACTCAGAAGAGGATTGTGATCACATAAACCAATACCATCTGACTAATTACTCTTCGTAGAAAGGACATAAATCCTGGTGGATTTCTGATTTGAATATTTATTCCAGCAGTGTGTGTTAACCTTTGATGCCTGTAGAGTTGGTGAACAAACTCCAGTACATACCTACATCCCACAGAGAGTGCAGAAGTCATTTGTTAGCTGGTTCTTCAGGCTTTCGGAGAATGCTGCGTCATGAGAGAACAACGAGGGCATCTGGAGAATGAGAGGGAGGGACGACAAAAGAATGAGCAGATAAAAAATACACAAGGATGAGTCAGACCTGTCTGCTCTCGGCAGCTATACTGTTATTTTCCAAATACCTTCCCCGTCACCGTCAAGGAGATCCATATGAAGCGGTGGCTCCAGCAGACAGAACCCACCGAACTGGGCTCCATCTGCTGGATCTGTAGGCAGATGTCAGCCTCTACATCCAACCACATGACACTTTGCATTTTACTCTGCCTTATTTAGAGCTTCTTGTTTGCCACAACTCTACAATATCCAGTCGAGGGTTATTATACTTTAAAAATCAGGGTTTTTTGTTTTTTTTTTGTTATTTTATTTTTATTGGCTGTCCTACTTTTTTCCAGTTGTAGATTGAAAAATAGTTTTAGCATTTTCCTTTAGTTTCAGTGTTGCCTGTCTGAATGTTAAAACATGCCTCTGAACTCCTGCGAGTTTTAGGAAACCTGCAAATAATTGGTGAAAACAAATGTGATCATGAGTGACAGGGGGTTCTGAGGGACAAGTAGATATATTTATTTCTCCTGTATTGTGAAAAATAAGCAACATACAGCAGTTTTAAAACCACTGAATGAAGCGGATCTGTTAGTCTGTCAATCATGTTAAGCCCCTCCCACAGTCTTAATTGTCTGCAGGTGTTTCATAGAGCCAGGAGCACTGTTGCCATGGTGATGAGCAGTGGCGGGAACTTTAAAGGGGAAGCGCATAGACAGCTCCACACTCTGTTACATGTAAAAAATAGACGTGAACATACTGCAAAACCACAAATAATTGGTGAAAACAAACTTGATCATGAGTTGCAGGGGGTTCTGAGGAACAACTACATCTACTTTTTATGTCTGTACTGTTAAAAATAAGTGAGTTAGGGCCATTTTAAAAACACTGAACGCAACATGAGAGAGAAATTATTTTTAGAATGGCTCTCTATGGACAGAAATCCCTGACATCATTCCAAACAGTTTCCTGTCACTTCACTTTAAAAATTGCTAGATCTTCAAACCTTGATTTGTTAGAATTTTGAGAACTATAGCAACATTTGTGGAAAAGATTGTTTGGCTACTATTTATGGTTTTGTCGTGAAAACAGTCAATATTAAAAAGTACTGCATCGATATTTAAATGTAGACATGGTGAAGGTGCTTTTTAAATTGTATTTATTATTTAACACTATTTTGTTATATGCTGGTTATTTCAGACATCCTTAAGTACTTTTTATCATTTGAAAGAGGCAGAGTCTTAGTTTCTTTGTTGGGATGGTGCAAAAAATAATGTTCTGATGTTCTCTGCTCTCTGTGTTTAGTAGTTATGCATATATCTGGTGCAATTAAATTTTTCCTGTTAATACCATTTTTAAAAAAGAAAAAATATTGCATTGTTAACAGTAATGTGATGAGAAGTGATGCACCATAAAGTGTTTAGTGTCTGTCCATATTTCTGATGTAATTACATTTTTACAGGGAATTTTTTATTTTTTTTTATAAAAGAAACAATATTTCCTTGTTAACGATATATCTCATCATGATTCCAATCTTGTGATTTGTATCCTATCACTACATTCTTGCCAACACACAGCCATATTCTGGACCACTCCTGTTTAGAAAATGCATATGCATAACCTTTAGCTGCACTAATATGCATTATAGTACCTTATATATTACATGTCAGATGTCAAAATGACAGACCAGCTGGTATATTTGGAATGAATTTAATATTCTGATTCATTGGTTTGTAAATGACGTTTTGGAGCAGCATTCAAATTTGAGTTGTTTTAACATTTCAATCATTACAATTTTTTTTGTTCTGTACATAATTATTACAATAAACGCAAAAACCAAAACATTTTTTGCTCATCCTTTCCACCTGATATGATGCTAATATCATGACCTACAAATATTTGTAAAAATCACCAATTCATTAATCTGTGAAAAAATAAACTTTTAGTATGCAGTTCATTCTTATTTCACTGTATATTTATGTTGAGACATTTTCTTTTTGGTATTGTCAAAAGGTTCACATGGGTTGGTGAGGGCATCAGTGAGCATGAGAAGGAAAAAAAAAGAGAGCGTGAGAGAGGAGAAGACATGTGTTAGCTAGTGGTTAAAATGACATGTCTTATAAACTCCAACACTGAACTGTGGGAAATAATGTTGCCAGAAGGAGGACACAGTCATGTCCCTTTGAGGGTGCAACACTTGCGTTAAATTAAATGTGATTTGTACCATAACTTAAACAAAAAGTACAAAAAAAACATACCTACCTTCTCAATTAAATCTTCCAAAATTATTTTAAATGTAAGCCTTTATTTTATTTATTTTTTTGTCAAAGGAGTGTACAACATAAATGGACCATAAGATCTATTCCTTAATGTTATATCCATAACCTTGGTATCAATGAAAGGGCATTGAGTTCAACTGGTACAAGTCTTTATTTCATCATCGAGCACCTCAAAACTAAAACACAAATATTTGTACATAAGTTGTTTTCCAAAGTTTACTTACATTTTCTTTAACCTCTCACCAGCTGTATGTCTCAGTGCTAGGGTGTAGATGACAGTACTTTAATAATGCCTATAATGTTTATATACAGCTCCCACGGTAATCCACACATCAAAAGAAAGTGAACAAAGTCATCTTTCTGAATATATAAACCATTCTGGAGTGCAACAGTATCACTACATACACAAAAGGTTGTGTTAAACTAAAGACAAAAATGAGAAATTTTGCTTTTAAAGGCTTTCATCTGACCAATCATCTATCAATGTTGAAACAAATCAGATTTGTTCATAAATAGAAACAGGAAAAAAGGCTCTAAAAGTGACATTTTTACAAATAAAGTTCTCAACTTTGAACTGCATTGTACCCAGATATTGGTCTGTTGGTGAATGGTGTGTTTCAGTCCATACCTTCCAAATGCAGACAAATACACCCTGGTTTTCACACAAAAAAAAAAAATAAGGCGGGGGGTTACATTTATTTTTGTTTCTAAGTCTACAGCTTTTTACCTGTTAAAACACACAGCAGAAGTGAATGTTTTAATCCATTGTTTTATCTGTACTCCAAACAGTTGAAGAACAGTCATTTTAATTTAGAAAGGTATTTTTCTGGCATTTTAAACAAATTCACCCCAGAATGACAAAAGATCAAAATCACAGACATCATTACAGTCAAACAAAACATATTACTCCTAATTAAAAAAATTATAATTTAATACACACATATCTGAAACAAAAGAACAGAACACCACATACCTTGCTCTGCTTATCAAGGATCCAAACTCCTCATTCATCCAGTGAATAGCAGTATAGGTATCCCAAATGAATATCAAGCTTGATAATTGTTCAAAATAATGTCAAACAAATCAAACTTCTTCTTCTCCTCACTTGTCTATTCAACTCTGTTCAGCTCATTGGGGTAGCAGGTGTAGCCAATCAGCCTCGTTTATCCCTAAAGGGGGCGTGGCCACAACAAAATAAAATAGAAACAAAACCTCAGCAGGAACAAAATGTCCAAAATAATAAGCCTGTCACACTATTCAATAGTACTATGATAAATGAAGCTTAAATAGTGACAGTGGTTGTATAATCTTGCTTAATGTGCAATTAACTAACTTTTGTCTCATTAAAAAAAATAAAAAAATCTGATCATCGAGTTTACTCTTTTATGAACTTTGATGAACATCTGCATGATCAGTAAATTACATATAATAAAATATTACATTTGTCAATGAAAACTGTTAAATGCAGAGGATAATATTTTAATTGTAATACATGGTGATAAATCCTTTCGGAGAGAGAATATGTAAAATATTTTGGGGTCTTTAAGGGTTAATAAATGAATGATCTACATTGATCCACTAATAAATCCAGTAAAAAGTGATAAATGACAGTGACAGGAGACATTTGGTTTATTTTATTTATTTATTTTTTTTACATTTTCTCTGTTTTTCATGTGCTAACCTTCAAATGTAGTCTCAACATGATGATTAAAGTACATTGGTATATTAAATATATGCTTTTGACTGAAGAAATGCTAAATTGAGGTGATAATGTTATGGTAAATAAATTGAGATAATCACTTTGCAAAAGTTTGAATAGAGAGAAAAATAATCATTTGGGAACAGTCACAAAAGCAGCACTGGGTCTTCAGGGGTTCAAAAAATTGGATCTACTGGAAAATGCATTATCATATAAATGAAAACAGGCCCATTTAACCCATAAAGATCTCATGCTACTTCTATGTCAGTTACCAAATGACTTAATCTATCTATGTAACCTTTTCAAACTAATTTTTCCCCTATATTTAATGTACTGATAATGTAGATGTTCATAAAAGATCAGCTTAAAGTTGAGGATTATTGTATCAGAATCAGAGAAAACTGAAGAAAAAGTGACTTTTTCAGTCAAATCTATCATTAACTGAACACAAACCAAGTGTTTCCATCCACCGTCATTAATCCAACTCCATGAGTTTTACTGGTGAATTAATGTTGTAGAAGATGACAGTGTTTCCATGGAAACTGCAGGTGAAATGAGTCATGTCTGATGACCATGAAAAGATGACAACTGTATTTTATCTGCATTATTTCACCGTATTGATAGATTTAGTGGTTCAGAAGTAATGAAACATTGTAGATCAGTAGATACTTTTGGTTGCCTGTAGCTTTTTGGGTGTTTGTGGATTAAAGCAGACTTTTTATGGATGCGTATTTTTCAGAGAACTGCAAACTCATGATGATGCTGTAGCTCCTTGATCTATGGTGTGTCTAAAGCTTGTACTGTCTTAACTCATTTACTGTGGTATCCAGAAATGGCATCCCTGCTTGTCTGAGTTAACACTTTACCTGATCAAGAGTCTCTCAAATGCATCTGTAACGGCTGTTAACGGCGGTCTGTAGAGGGCTGATAAAGAATGTGAGGCCCCAGGTTTGTCCTGTAAGCAGTGTCATAATGAACTCAAATGGCATCTGGTTTTATTGCTCATCATCTTGTGATGAGCTGTTGCTTTTAAAAACGCACAACACAGTGATGTCTATGTCCGTTTAGTTATGTAGGAACTGTAGAAAAATAGGTGATTCATGGAAATGTAACCTATTTAATTTAAGTACATAAAGAGTGGAGTAGAATAGAGCCCACCCAAAGTCATTCAATCAGGGAAAAAGGCACAGGAATTGTTAAGAAATCAGGAGCAACAGTGTGGGTGTGTGGCAGTAAACCACTGTAAAAAATAAATAAATAATAATGAATAAATAATATGCAAAAATGTATAGCAAAAAGTTGTAAAATTGCAACATAAAAAGTAGTTTATTTGACAAGATTTTTGTGTTAAAGATGAAATCAAATGTAGGTGTGGTTTTTACACGAAGAGTATGTTACAAAACCAGTTTTGTATGTGCAAGTTATGTATTTCTATTGTTTTAAGAAAATAAAACTGTAATTCAAAAAAACTGTGGTGCTGTTTAAATTGTTGAAAATTACCACTAATTTGTTTGTTTAATTAAAAAAAAAAAAAATTTAACAATTTAAGGGGCTTTTTACACAAGTATGAGTGTGGCTAAAAACGACAAAATATTTTATTGGAAGTGACTTTCGTTTACACAAGAATTCAGTTTCTACGCGTTGAAAACGTATAAAACTGAAGATGCATTACAGTGGAAAAATTATCCACTGTTGCGTTTGCATCTCATGCAAACATTCCATCAAACACAAAACTATTGCTGTTACACATGCACGTTGACAAGGCAGTGTTTTATCACAGCAACATCTAGCAGCCTGGCATGCATATCCAATCTAATTCCACACACTCTTGCGTCCCTGTATGTACAGAGATTTCTTAATGATGCTCATGTAAATGTGAATAAAAAGGTTAACACGAGACGCCAGTTTTGTGTCTTTTGCGTCTCCGTATAAACGTAGCCTAAGATTTTAAATATGTAGAATAACAGGTGGCTATGGTTCAGTTGGTAGAGCAAGTTTTCCATTGACCAAAGGGTTGACAGTTTGAATCCCAACTATAATTTTTCATAAGTGTCTTCAGACAAAATCTCCAGAAGGTGCAGTGCATTTACTGTTTATATTCAATGTTAAATTTACATATTTAAAATGTTAAATCTGCATCGAGGGACATTGCATTTGGTTTAACTTGCAGCAAAAATATTGGTTGAATTCATACCAAATATGTTTTATTGACTGCCAGAGAATAGATGGCATTACATTTTGGGAAAAGTAGGTCAAAGTAAAAAAAAAAAAAAAAAAAAAAAGGAATTGAAAAAAAAAAATCACATTTACTTATAATGGGCAAAATTTTAGATGTTATTAGCAGGAAAACTATTGGTAGATTTAATACAAAATTGGGGTAATAGTTTGCTAGTGACCTAAAATAGATGGGATTACATTTTGGGAAACGTAGGTGAAAGTTAACATTTTTTAATGCATTTTTACAAATATTTTATTATTATTATTTATTTATTTATTTACAATGGATGGGATTTCCCATGTTTATAAAAACGTAAATTTTATTTCAATTTACTTCAAACTTGGCACAAATATAGTGACAATTGATACGCCGACATCAGCACACACATAGACATGATGACATCAGCTGAATCAATGCCAAAATAATCAACAATATGTGTATGGGTATGTGTGTGTGTGTGTGTGGGTGTGTGTGTGTGTGTGTGTGTTGGTTGGAACCACTTGATCTTATTGTTTCCGCATTTATTCTACTTTTTAAAGTCATCTCATCCTTCCCTGTAATCCTACTTTTTGCCAATTTGTACACACATTTTTTTTCTCCTAATATGTATAGTTACTGAAATTTGGAAAAGATGTGTATTTACAGTGGGTCCAAAACAGCTTTTATTAGAAATGCTGTGCTCTGTAATACAAACTACTGTTCCAAATCAGGAAAGAGATTTAATAATCTATGCACTGAAACCACAGACATAAAAACCACCAGGTGTCCAATTATCATCAGTCTTGTCATTTGTTTAAACTGATTCTGGAAGTGTGAAGTGCTTTTCTCACATTCTCTTGTACAGTGATTCTGTACAGTGGGTACTTGTGCAGCCTCTAAGGGGTACTTAGACAAGAAAATCTAATAAAATGGCATAAATCTAAATGTAACCAGTAAGCTGAAAGCCTTTGGTGTTGCTTAAATCCACATACACAATATATTATGTACAGTACACTCTGGACTAGCTTAAGACCAAGTCAATTCTACATAAACAAACCAATATATACAGTTTATCTAACACCGTTTGCCACTAAATCCTTGAACTTCGTTGTAGTAAATTCCCATGGTCATATGTTGAAGTCTGTTTCATGCTGGCAAATTAATTAGCTCAGATTCTATGTTAATGCTTAAAGACTTAAAATAAATTTAGTGAATGAATTTACCTCTACATTCAACCATTATTATTATTATTTCTCTCTGCATTTTATACTTTTAAGTGGGTAAGTAGGTATTTTTCTTATTTTTTAACTGAATTTATTGATCACATAGATCAGGGATTTCGAGGGTAATTTTCTTTCAGGGCCACATTCAACTCACTTTGATCGCAATCAGGATAGACAAGTAAAATAATAGCATAATATATATATAACAACAATGTTTTCTCTTTGTTTTAGTGCAATAAAAAAAAAAAAAAAAACATTACATCATTAAAATATTTAAAACTGTCACTGTCTTGTGATGTCTGCAGAAATGACCAAAAATAGTCACTTGTCCGATAAGGAGTTAATGCATCAAAAATTGGTACCCAGCTCTAATTTAAGTCCATCTTCCACTTCTGGACCATAACGCAATATTTGAAAGGTCGTAAACCCAGTCTCTATAACTCTGTCACTCTACCCACGCATGGTAAAAGTCACAGTTTATCAGCCTACACCATATTTTTGACTGTTTATTCTCTAGTTATTGTTTTATTTTATTGATTGCTCTCTCTTGGTTGTTTCAGATTGGCCGGTCCACAGAGAGCATGATCGACTTCGTGGTAACAGACACAGCGGGCAGTGGCAGTGGTCAGGGCGGGGGTGGTGGTGGTGGCGGTGGTGGTGGAGCAGCAGTGGAGGGCAGTGGAGGTGGAGGCCAGTCTGCCCAGAGTACCATCTCCCGCTACGCCTGCCGCATCATGTGTGAACGCAGTGCTCCCTACAGGGCTCGCATCTACGCTGCCGGTTTCGACTCCTCCAAGAACATCTTCCTGGGGGTGAGTGTCATCCCCCCTCTGGGTCTCAGGCTTCTGCTAGTTGACTACCCAGGGACTGGTAACTATAGAAACCCAGGGCTAGAGTGACAGCAGGGACATGGTTGTGCCACCCACGGGTGACATCATAGCTGTGATGATGGGTGTCAGTGCATGTGACCCAGCATGAGCAAAAAGCAGAGAGTGCATGTGTGTGGTGTTAGTCACGTATGATTAGGTCCTTATGGGCGTCTTGTGGTCATACGTTAGTGGAGAATACTACACGTGTGCTTACATAAGGTATGAGCATCATATGACAATGAAGATTTACAATAGAAAAGTCAGAGACAAAATAACAAAAGGAAAGGAAAGGAAAGAGCACATGCAAAGATAAAAGAGATAAAGATCAAATGTAATAATATATAATGAATAAATAAAAATAAAAGAGCTAAAGATCAAATATGGGGAATACTTCTATTATAGCTCAGCAGTGGTGGGGCTGCAAATATCTGAATCACAGATTGACTACCTATTTTCATGAGCTTTGAGTAAAAAGGAAAAGATATCAGATACAAGCAGCCAAAATGAGTTTCCCCTGTAGGGTGCCTGGGATAGGGTAAGGAGCTAAGTCGCCAGGGAGGCACTTGGAGTACGGCCACTGCTCCTCCACATCGAGAGGGGCCAGTAGAGGTGGCACAGGCGTCTGTTTTGGATACCTCTTGAACGTCTCCCTGGGGAAGTGTTCTGGGCATGTCCCACTAGAACGAGGCCTCGGGGATGGGACACACTGGAGTGACTCTGTTTCTTGGCTGGCCTGGGAACACCTCAGGGTCCCCCCCAGAAAAGCTGCAGGAGATGTCTGGAGAGAGACAAGTCTGGACATCCTGATTAGAATGTTGTCTCTGCCAGTGTTTGAATTATCATTCCAGCATTTTGGGACCGATGGTGATGACGTCACATGTCAGATTTGTGCCATGCCCACATACCACAGACTTTTTTTCTAAAGCAGCTGTGCATGGTGTCCAACAGTCTAGGGAAATTAGGCTATACTAAATGCTTATACATGTGACTAAACAGAAAACTTGTTGCTAACACACATATATGACAACAACAATCAACAAAGTACGTTGCCTCTGTTTTCATGACACAACACTTAGAGTCCACAAACCAAACTGTCCAGCGCATACCATCGACCATAGCATAAGCGCACTGGGAGCCAAGCATGGCATACAGACTTCAAATCTTCTTGTATTTAGTGTAGACCTTGCACGCCATGGACCAATGAAGAACAATGAAGTTCAACTACACACAATTACAGTAGGTGATGCCAATAACAAGTGTCATAATACACTGTGGTTTAAATACAGTATTGGTTTGCCCTTAATAAACGCCACTGTTTAAAAACAGCCCTGGTTTTTACAACCAAATGCACCTAAACTTGAAGAGGCAAGGTTCTGACACATCATATGCAATGATGAATTATAAGTTCGATTTGTTTACTCTCAGTACACAGAGAGGAATAGTAGATAAGGACACATTTTTCAAGTATGTACATTTAAGAAAATAATCGATTATTTTTTAACTCCCCCAAAGTATAATTTTCGTCCTATTTGGGAGGTCACATTCGGGGGGCGTGTAACCCTGGATAAGTGGAAGACAATGGACGGATGGATGGATGGATGGATGGATGGATGGATGGATGGATGGATGGATGGATGGATGGATGGACGGACAGTCTTTTATTATTATTGTTGGGGTAGACAGGAGGTGTGTTTTTAGGATATGGAATCTTTTATATATCACTTTTTTTTTTGATTGTCTCTTAAATTGGAGGGAATTTCGGTATCATACAGCCTTTAGTGACAGAAAATAATGAGGAGTCAGATGATTTCACTTGCATTGATGGGAATATTACTGCTGACTTTACTTAACAAAAGAAAAAAAACACCCTGGGTTCAGACTATTTTGCAAATAAGGAAAGAATATGGTGAATTTCATCACGCTCTGCAGTGGGGACAGTGGACCATTCGCGCATTTCATTGGCCAATCAAACTAACCACCGCTGATTGGTTCTGGTGCCAGGTGACAGCGACGAAAGTTGAACTTTTCTCAACTTTCTGGTGTGGCGTTGCTGACATACGTGTGCACATCTATGAGAACGAGCATGAAATTTCTCATGCACAAATGTCGCTTGTCACTTTTTGGGAGGGGGGATGGCGATTTTCGCCTCGTCTCAGTGGTTCTATTGGAAAAGCATTGAGAGTGAGCGACACCACCTCTCATGTATTTAGCCCATAGTACTGATATTTTGGCTTTTCCATAACCTCATGAAACAACATTATCTGTAAAGTATGTTTAGTCTTGATATTTGAGGAGCTGTGGAAGGAAGGTGTGTATTTTTATAACTCTAATGCTTTCCCCCAGGTTTCTACCTCCAAATGAGCCTTAAATAGCTGCAGTAGCAGGATATAGTCTATGTTCATACAGTAGCTCAGTCATGCACCATCAGGACAGCTCAGCAGTGTCTATGCGGACTCCTTCTGTCTCTCTGTATTTTCGGTTCAGAGAACAGAGCTGGAGCTGGAGCTGTGCCTGGATGGACAGAAAAGAGTTTAACTAACAATAGCTACAAGCTAATGAGGAAATATTATATATAAATAAATAAATGATCTCTTTTCATGAAGATGGAAAAGTGAGTTTTTTGTTTTCTGTCTATGTTTAAGTAATGTTTCCACTTGATCGTTGGAAAAAAATCCAAATGTTACCAGGTGTATTTTTGTCATTTCTAGTCAAAATATCTCATCACACTTAAAATAAGCTATAATCACCTAAAGAGTAACTATTCTGGGAGATATAAGAACTTATTTGTCTTATTTATACACAATAGATTATTTCATTATGTGTAATATCCATCATTTTTCATACTCTGTTTACTATGTTAGTTCATTATTAGTTATTATTAGTTATTACTTTCTTATTAAGGAAGCAAAAGTATATGTGTATAATGTGAGAAGGGGGCGGGATTTAATATGTTTTCTTCTTCTCACTTCTCAACTGAGAATAAGTATATATGTATATATATATATATATATATATATATATATATATATATATATATATATATATATATATATATATATATATATATATATATATATATATATATATATATTCCCTTCTTTCGTGAATCTGCTCATGGAAAATAAATTCAATTCATTGTTTAGCTTAGATTTGACATTTTAGGTGAACCTGTTGGTGCATGAATTACGAGAACCTTAGTCAAGATTTTTATTCTTCTTCAGGCATTAAAAACACAATGTGATTGAGGTTTTTTTTCATATATTAACTCCTAAGACTTTAGCAATTCCACAGTAAAAAAATTAATAAGATAAAATAAGCAACAAAATGAGCAAAAACTGCCAAAGTGATCAGTAAAATGAACAAAAATGAATATTAAACTAACAAAATAATATGTAACATGAACAATGTAAGACACTAACAGAACACAATTGAAGAAAAATAATAAAATAAAAAAACAAAACGTTGGAAAAAATAAACAAAAATCAGCAACAACATCAACAGAAAAAAAATGCAAACAAAAAAGGAATAAATGATGAGTGTTGTAATTTGGTTAAAGTAGTTTTAATTTGGCCTTTTTCTTTTTCTAAATCAGTTGCTTTTCCACACCTTTACATCAGTTCCATGAACAAAATTACCAGTGAAATAACAGAAAAAAAAAACCTTGAATTATTCTGAATTTTTAACTAAACCATTCATTCAGAATGTGTCAGCGCTGACGCATCAGGGGTTAAATGGTTCACATATTTTTCCTGAAACCACAAAGAAACATGAATTTAAAAGAAAGAGAAAGTAAATTTAAAAATATACAATCTAAGCTAATCTGATGTTTTCTCACATAACACTAATTATTCCTTCATGAACATAATATGCAAAAATACATTAAAAAAGATTATTTTTTTCATCAAGAACAGCAAAGTTATAGTAATAGAATGAATTACAGTGTATTGGATGATGCATACTGTAACCCATAAAACTTATGAATATACTGTACCACAGAACAACTGTGGAATTACTGTCCACTGTAGTGACCAGTCTATGCATCAGAGTTAAAAAAAAAAAAAAAAAAAAGTTTAATTGTGATTAATGATAATTAATCCTGTTATGAATGTGATGAATCTTTTTTTTAATCATTTAACAGCACTAAAAATGATCTCCCTATCGCCCTCACTGGTCAAAACATGAGTTCCTCCTGCTTCCACCACTGGTAGATGTTTCATACATGACTTTTAACTCATGCAGAAGTACAACTACATCTACTAAAACAGACTCATTTTCTCATCCCTTCATTTACTTCCTGTCTATTATGGACTCACCCTCTTATGTTTGATGTTCTGAAGACTCAATCGACACAGCGGAGGGACTGGAGGCAGGCCGCTTTAAAACATGACATCAGGTGCACACAGCCATGCAAACCAATAATAGCCCCTTCTCATGACGCCATGACTTCACCCCATGCAAGATTTATCAGGACTGCCGACAATGAGGCCAGCAGTCAGAGAGATAACATCAGCCAGGCACAGGCTTGTATAACTCCAGCATCCAACTAGAACTGAATTTATACTGACAACTGGAACAAACACACATCTGTTCCCAACCACATTATTTGTTTCATGATGGTTATAGTTCAGAATATTTAATAATAAGGCTTGTTTTTATCTCATTTTACTGGTATTTCTACCAAAAAAATAAATAACTAAATAAATTCAACTTCTTTGTGTCAGTTCAACCCAGACCAGGTGCTACTTATGTCGTAGTTCTTAAGTGATTTTTCATTATTTGCTATAATATTATCCTCTATATTTTGTGTTTTTACAATAAAAACAAGGTATTTTTCCTCTATGTTCCCAAATGTTGTTTTGTACTGCAATATTATATAGGGGTTAAAGGTTAAACATTGATTGGAACACTGCCAAGATTCATATCACTGGGTCTTTATGGGTTTATTATTCCTGATCAGTTGAAGGTTTTATTCAATAGTGGGTGTTTGAGTATTTTTGGGTTAAAGAAATGCCCTCAGAGTTAAAAATAGATTTTGCATCGTCTTGTTCCTTAAAGGTTTATTTTAGATTTTGCTGTACTTGCCAGAAATTGTGTGAGTCCACAAACACTAATTTGTGTTGGTGCTGGGTTGTGTGTTCTCCTCACAGATGAATGTATTCTTAGGCGTGGGTGCATTAGTACAGTAGTCATCCTGTGCCGTTCTAAATATAGCAGCAGAGAAAAGCAACGTCGGCTGTTTTCCTCCCCATGCACCTCCACCATCAGCCCTCTGCGCCTCCCCATCATCCCCCTAACCTTTACGTCTGCCCTCCAGGAGCGTGCTGCCAAATGGAGGACGTCGGACGGCTTGATGGATGGTCTGACCACCAATGGCGTGCTGGTGATGCACCCGGCGGGGGAGTTTGTGTCGGAGCCAGCCCCAGGTGTCTGGAGGGAAATCTCAGTTTGCGGCAACGTTTTTGCCCTGAGGGAGACCCGCTCCGCCCAGCAGAGAGGAAAACTGGTAAGGGGTGGGGTCTGGGTCTGGATCTGAGCCTGGATCTGAATCTGGTTTTGGCTCTGAATCTGGATTTGGATCTGGATCTGGATCTGGATCTAGATCTGGATCTAGATCTGGATCTGGATCTGAATCTGAATCGGGATCTGGATCTAAATCTGGTTTTGACTCTGAATCTGGATTTGGATCTGGATCTGGATTTGGCTCTGAATCTGAATCAGGATCTGGATCTAAATCTGGTTTTGACTCTGAATCTTGATTTGGATCTGAATCTGGTTTTGGCTCTGAATCTGGATTTGGATCTGGATCTGGATCTGGATCTGAATCGGGATCTGGATCTGAATCTGGTTTTGGCTCTGAATCTGGATTTGGATCTGGATCTGGATTTGGCTCTGAATCTGAATCGGGATCTGGATCTAAATCTGGTTTTGACTCCGGATCTGGATCTGGTTCTGATCCTGGTTTTAGCTCTGAATCTGGATCTGAGTCTGGATCTGAAACTTTTTATGCAATTTTACTTTTTTTTGACACTAAAACAAAGAAACATTTGGACTTTTCCATTGACCTTCAAATTATACAAATGTAATTTTTGTATAAAAATTGTATCAAATGGAAAAACCAAAAACTTTGCCACAATTTTTTTCAATTAAAACTTTTTGTGTTGTCGTGTAGGTGTTTTTTTGAATTTAAAACAAAACAAAAAAACAAAAATAACATGCGACTGTATGTGTGGACACACAAGGAAACCCAATCCTTTTTAAAAATGTATTACAGGACAGAAGGGTAATATATTATAATAATGACTGTATAATAATGACTTCTCCTGTCATTCTCATGATGATAAATAAATAAATCACCGCATTTGTGATTTTATGGAAAAACTGACATTATGAACTTCTGTATTTTTCAACATTTAGTAAATACTGGTAAAGTTTTGCACAGATGTCCAGTGAAAATAGTTGTTTCTAGGTTATTATGAAAATATTTTACTGGTCTGACTAATGTGAAACTGAACCTAAACTAAAGTAAATTTGACACCACTAGTCATTATCTTCAGTGGAATTTCTGCATTTCACACATTCATCCCACAGACCAGATTGGACCCTAAGGTGGTCTGGCTTTGACACCCCTGCTTTGGCTGCTCTCATTAAAATGTCTGCATTCCATTTTTATGTATCAGTTTCATGCTTTGAACGTGTGCATCATGGTTGACTGAGAACAATGAATGGACCAGAGTCATTATTATGTAGAAAACATGGAGGCTCGGTGTCCGTTCACAGTGAGAGGGATCTGGGTTCGATTACCGGTCAGAGCTGAAGTGTGGATTTTGTAGCTTCCTAATTGCCTCCTAATTGGTGATTTACTGTATGTATGTGTACAGTAGCACTGAAATACAAACAACACATACACTATAAAAAAACATCTAAATCTTACCAAGTGTATTTTTCTCATTTCTAGTCAAAATATCTCATCACATAACCACCTGAAGAGTAACTTTTCAGTGAGATATAAGAACACGGTCTTTATGATTTCATATAGAATAGTCTTTTATTGGCATTTGCACAAGTACACTACAGCACAGGCACATTGGAATTCTTATGCGCTTCTTCCAGTCAGGCAGGTAAACAATAATAATAATAACATTCACATTTACTCAGAGCTTTTCTGAACACCTCCAGGGTCAGAAGATAATATGTGGAAAATAGCCACTTTTTGTTAACACTTGACATTACAGATCGCTATTAAGGTGGTAATTCTATGGTAATTTTGATGTAATTTCAGGGTAATAATGCCTTTATAACCACTTATATCAAGTCATTTTCATGTAGTTTCTAGTGAAATTACTCTTTAAGGTAATAGAGATACAAACAGTTTTCATACACATAAGATCCCTACGGTTTCCAGTGTAAGTACTTTGCAGTTTCTCGGTAATAATTATGCAAACAGCTTTCATTAATGTGGAAATTTCTATGGTCATTTTGATGTAATTTTATGGTAATAATGATTTGTAATGACTTATATCAAGTAATTTTCATGTAGTTTCCAGTGAAATTATTCTTTAAGGTAATAGGGATACAAACAGCTTTCATTTCAATTATAATAAGATGTTAATTATTTGAAAATACAAAGACATTATCACCATGAAATCCAAATCCAAATTACGACAGAATTACCACCTTATTAGCGTAATGTAAAGCGTATCTATAGTTCACCAACTGCTTGGAATGAACTTCAGATATCACTGAAACTTACTGTATTTATTTCAATCAATGATGTGTTTAAGCCATATATGTCCAACCAAACATTCCAAACTGTCTGCACTTGTTCTTTATTTTTTAACTTCTGCATGCATTTATTTTTTATCCTTTTATTTTTCTGTCTCTATCATGTTAAGTGTGTGCTACTACCTTGGCCTAACCTGACTGTCGCCCTGACTGGGACCCTTCCACAACCAATCAGTTTTCAAAGGAGGGGCCTTATCTAAAATGCTTGCATGTGATTAGATTAAAAATCTGTCCATCATCTTGACTGACTCGGGGCTACCGGTTTTGAAGTAAACCTGAACCTCATGATGCTCAGATGGTTGCGTGAGCGTAGCCCCTGGTTAAATAAAGATATAATAAAAATTTAAAAAATAATGATTTTTGACTTGTTTTGTATGTCCATTTGACATCCAGTGGGCAGTGGGCAGGTTTTCAGATTGAAGTTAAAAAGCTAAATTTGGACATTAGACCCCTGTTGGTTTTTTCCACCAGTCCTGTGTGTAGGATCTGCCTTTGAATTTCAGAGTTTCAGTAGAGATGAGCCACACAAACAGTCGTGTCCCTGGTTGTTTTCTGCTCAGTGAGACGGAAACGTTACAGAGATGGAACATGTAAACACTTGTTTTGAGTGCAGAGGGACTTTATGTAATTAGTGGATCATGTGATGGAGCTACTAGATATAAATAAGACCTGATATTGTTTCAGGGAAATGAACCTTTTAACCCCTGAGAGATTATTCCAGGTAAATGTTGTGCTATGAATTGTCTGTTTCAAGTTCATAAAAGAAACTGTCACATTTGTCTAGTTCTGAGAATGTAAAGAGTATAAAGTACAGATATTTATACAAAAATGTAGGGAGTAAAAGTAAAAAGATGCCAGAAAAATAAATAGTCAATTAAAGCACAGACACCTAATTTTTTTTTTTTTACTTAAGTACAATAAATGAAGTACTTCTACTCAGTTAATAATAAACACTTTTACACAGTTACTTCAATCTCTGACTTCTATGAATATTTAAACTAACTAATACTTTCAGAACTGTCACCACAGACACGTCAGAGATTAAAGGGTTAAGAAGCATCTCTGTAAACCTTAATTAGATGAGCACAGTGCCATCATGTGGTGGTACAAAGAGGGAGTACTGGAAGATTCTGTGAAACTAAATGTACTAGTTAAATAAACAGCTCAGTTTAAGACCCTCCCACTATTTCTTCTGCTTCAGGTTGAAAATGAGTCCAACACCCTCCAGGACGGATCCCTCATCGATCTATGTGGAGCCACCCTTCTGTGGAGGACACCCGCTGGGCTGCGCCACACCCCCACCCTCAAACAGCTGGAGTCCCTTCGCCAGGAGCTGAACGCAGCCCGCCCCCAGTGTCCGGTGGGCTTCAACACCCTGGCCTTCCCCAGTCTGGCTCAACGCGAGATCGTCGACAAGAAGCAACCCTGGGTTTACGTCAACTGCGGTCACGTACATGGATACCACAACTGGGGCTACCGCAAGGAGAAAGGCCCAGCAGGCCCTGGGGGGACGGCACCGGCCAGCACTGGGGAGAGGGAGTGTCCCATGTGCAGGAGAGTGGGCCCCTATGTGCCGCTGTGGCTGGGCTGTGAGGGGGGGTTGTACCTGGACGCCGGGCCCCCCACTCACGCTTTCTGCCCCTGTGGTCACGTATGCTCAGAAAAGACAGTGGTGGGGTGGAGCCAGATCCCGTTACCACACGGCACCCATGCCTTTCACGCTGCCTGCCCCTTCTGTGGCACCTGGTTGACAGGGGAGCAGGGCCACATCAAACTCATCTTCCAGGGCCCCGTCGACTGAAGCCCACACCTGGGGAAGAAGCACTAGGAGGTGATGAAAGACTGTGCTAGAACAAAAGAAAGAACACTGGAGTCTGGGCTGATGGAGAACGCACTGATTGCTGAAGAACAGGAAAAGGACTGTTGGAAAGATGAACTGAAAGCAACATGCAATAGTAGACGCCAAGGCTTCAAATGAAATATGACGTGTATGGAGAGAATGTAAATAAATTGTGTTGAAATGAATTTGTGTGACATTGTCTGTTCTCACTCAAAGATGTTGAGACTCAATCAGTTTAACCTCTTATCCAGCATGGGACATAGACGACATTACTTTAATAACACTTATATATACATATACAGCTCCCACATTAATGCACCTGCACTTCTCACACATAAAACGAAAGTGAACAAACTAATTTTTCTGAATATATAAACTATTCTAAAAATGTAACAGTAACACCATATCTATCAAATATTGTTTATTAGAAAAGACAAATATGGGAAATGTGGTTTCTCTTATTTTGAAGGATGTCATCTGATTAATTAGCTATAGATCTGGACAAATGCGGTGTTGTTTTCCTCACAATCATGTGAACATAATCCAGTCAAATATTTACAAAATGCATGTCAGTCCACAAAGGCACAGAAACTGCAGGAAGATTTGGCAAACCTTACATCTATGTTGTGGATTTTTTTTTCCCATTTTACATGAAAGAATAATTTTCATAAAGTGTTGTTAAAATATGTGTATTTGAAGCATTCAATCATGTATGTAGCACACACACACACACACACACACACACACACACACACACACACACACACACACACAGAAATAAACAGTCTGAGCACAGGGGGACCTTAAGCAAAGACAGGAAGCCACTCACTTCTCATGCAGAGGTGGACTTTATAGACCCTGTAGATCACATTGGACCTCAGATTGTTGGCTTTTGCTGTCACTGTCTAGCAATGTGCATGGATATTACCAAAAAATAGTCACTGTGACAAAGGTCTAAGCCTAGATTTATCATAAAATATGAGCAATGGAGGCTGAGAAGTCAATCATATTCATTGATTAGTCTGAAATCCAACCTCCTGCTTAACTCTGTTGTGCTTGTGCTGTACATGTCTGACCCAGATGCGTGTTACTATATCTGATCATTTAATGAGGAAAATGAACGATGATGAACAGTAGCATAAAAATGCAACATGAAGAAATGTCAAATTAGAGGCAAAATCACAAATCAAACCATATTCAGTTTAAAAAAAACAATAAATTGCAAGTGCACACCTAAAAAACACAGATAGGAATAAGAATGCACATTGTTTATATGCATCCTGTGTGCAATTCCTCTGCTTGTTTAACCCATAAAGACCCAAATACCCACTGAAAACCAAAACATCTACTGATCTAAACTGTTTCATACATGTTGATCCATTAAGCCTATCAATCCATGTAAATTATTGGTGGAAAATGTAGCTTATTGTCTTTTCATCATCATCAGATATGACCTATTTGGGTGTTCAGAGCCACCATAGTTACCGTGGAAACACTGTCATCTTTTGTAATATTGATTCACCAGTAAAAATCATGTAGTTTGATCAATGATAGTGGATGGCCATACTGGGTTTATATTCAATTAATGATATAACTGACAGAAAAAAAGCAATTTTTCTTCAGTTTTCTCTGTTTTTGATATAATAATCTTCAACTTTAATCTGCGCTTTTATGAATATCTACGTGTTCAGTGAATTCAATAGAGGGAAATACCTTATTTTTACTGTAAAATACAGAAAAAATAAGGTACTAAATGCAGAAAGATCACTTAAGAAAAGTTAAATATATACAAAAAAAATATTGTAGAACAGCCACATAAGTAGCACTGGGTCTTTATGGGTTAAGGGTTGAAAAGATACAAGGAACCTGAAGATTTTAACCATCATGAAGTGGTTGTGAGTAGATTCATGTTTTTATGTTAATTAGGTTGTGAGTAGATTTATGTTTGTTCCAGTTATCAGTATAAATATAGAATTGGTGAATTAAATATAGTAAAATACCTGATTTTCACTTAAATACACAGCATAATATCAGAATAAATATCAAGAGATCCTTAAGAAATGTAAAAAAATAAAAAATAAAAATTGGGAAAAATTGTATTTGGGAGCTGCTGTAAAAGTATCACTGTGGATTAAGGTGAAGGAGAAACCATCAGAATCTCGACACTGTGAAGACACCAAATATACTCATTTAAAAAGGAAAAAGAACCAGGCTTCGTCTGTAAGGACATGCCACCATGCAGCAGCCGCTCACTGTGCTACACATCACGTCAAAGCTGCAGGTGTCCTCTATGTCCTAGATCTATGCACTTTTGCAAATCCATCATTAATATGAGCATCTATAACTGCAGCATCTCTCATCAGGCATACTAATTAACGATGTGATCCTACTTAACACTTGTAATCGAATACAGTGGGTGATTTGTTCTAATTGAATGAAAGGGGGGGGTGGTCCCACAGGGGTTACGGCACTGATTCCACCCCATCAACACCTCCCAAAGGACACCTTAGCCCTAACTGTGACATTTCTGATCCTGTTATTTTGTTCCTCTTACTTATACAATTATTGCTTTATTACTGTATTTGACATTAATAGGTAAATAGATGTTTAATGTTGTGGAGTTTGTGCAAACAGAACAGAATAGGAGGACACATTTTAATCATTAAATTAATAACATTAATGTCATTACATGTCATGCAACATAGTGACCAAATTTCACATTATATTACATACTGTGTGCTATGAAAACAGATACCTTACACACCAACTAAAGACAAAAATGTCTGCTTTAGAAGCATGATATGATATGATATATGATATGATATATGATATGATATGATACTTTATTCAGAGCTTTAATGAACATCTCAATGATCATTAAATTAAATATAGAAAAAACGCCAAACTGCCACTGAAAAAAATGCAAAAAACAGACAAGAATATGATAATAAATTGTGATAAAATATGCGAGGAAAGGTTAAATAGAGAGTTAATTTTTTTAGGAACTGCCACTAAGGTCACACTAGATCTTTAGGAGTTGACCACATAGTACCACCATATTAATTTCCAAATTGCAGTTGCTAGTGACCAAATACTGAAGTCCATATAAACCCTGAATCCATGCTTGAGCCAAAATGATCATTCTCAGTGTATAAATTATAAATTTATTCTATAATTGATTTATTATTTTCTCGATTCTATGGGATGAACATACTCTACAAACTCCTGTTAGTCATTGTAATCATAACTCATGCTCTTCTCATTGTGATGTCATATTAAGTCTCAAAAACTTAAAGAGCTGCAGTCAATAAATAAGGTCAAATGCCGTTTCATATCTTCACCGTCATCAGATATGACCCATTTGGATATTCAAAGGTTCTATAGTGAACATAGAAAGAGAATCATCTCCTGCAATGATGATTTATCAATAAAACCCAGCCCAGAGATGAACTGGCGACTCATACAGGGTGTACCCCACCTTCACCCATTGTAGCTGAATTAGACCCCCGTGACCCTAGTGAGTATAAAGCGGGTCCAGATAACGAGACGAGATTAATTATTATCTGTAATTATCTGTAATCTAATTAATCTCTTTTTTTCTTCTCACCTAAAAATTGCTGAGTAAAATCCACAACTTGAAGTGTTTTCATTTCAATTCATTACTGTGACAAATCAAAAGATTGATTGAGATTTCCATTGGCAGATTTTTGTGTTTGGAAAAAAAAAATTTAAACTTGAATTAAGCAAAAACAAATCTGCTAATGGAACAACTTAAAATAATTTAAGTAAAATGTATTAAAATAGAACTTTCAAGATCTATTGTCTTAAAATGAGTACTTATATCACACTAAAAAGTTAGTCTTTGGAGGATTACATATGTTTTATTTTAAGTGTGATGAGATATTTGGACTAGAAATTAAAAAAAAAAAAAAACACTTTGTAAGATATAGATTTTTGCAGTGCACTGTATTAAGTTCCCATCGACAAAGTAAATGTGTTCAGTACCAGACAAGTTAAAAAGGAGGAGGACAAGGGGAAAAAATAAAATAAAATAAAATAAACTTCTAGTCATGGAAACACTCTCCCTGTCTGTGGTTTCACACAAATCGAGAAAAACCAGAAGGGAAAAAAAGTAAAACTTTCATCAAAATAAGAAGATGCATCCAACTACACATATCCAGTACATATCAATACAATAGATAAATTGACGTAAAACTATAGACAATGAACAGAAGAGTTTTAGTATTATGTCAACTTCTTTGTCTGTTCCTACAGCCATCATCCGTCTGCACAGGCGTTACATCGGTGAGCCACAAACTCCACAGAACATCCATAAGCCTCGTTCCCAGTCTGCAGCGCCCCCATTGTGCTAAAAATAACTCAAGGTCATCAGCATCCCCGTACCTCCCCATCAGGAGGGGAGAGAGAGTGAGAGAGATTCAACAGCTTTACATCATATATTCAAGTTGAACTAGTGTTAACATGACTTTAACGTCTTCCTCTGTATAAAGCAGATGGAACAGTATGAATGTGTATGAATCCAGTGTCTGGGACTTAAAGTGTGAAGACTTTTTATGCATCTTATCATTCCATCAGTGCAGAGTGGATGCAGAGGGCACCTGCAATTCAACCACTGCTGCAGGATTTTTACATCTCTGCCTGAAATATTCAACACTGAGCATCCTTTTGCCTTTACGACGCTGCCATTTGACACTGGTGATGTATTGGAGCTGAGCCTCCCGTACCTACTGATGATCTGCTTGGCATGTGTGGTTATTTAAAGGTCCGCAAGGAGAGGCAGGGGTACAAATCAAGGACGTCGGTCATGTGGATGACAGGCGGCACAGGAGATGTACGGTGTGTTAGTTGGGGTAATAGGTTCCCGTGGTGACTCCAGCAGAGTGCAACAGTGCACACCTATGGAGACCATGTAGACTGTGCATATGTTCTGTATGTGCTACATCCCTCTGATCCAGTAAAAACACACACCAATATCATACACATTAGAGTGGCTGCAGTCTGCTGGACACACACACACACATATACTATCAGATTTACAGTCTTGCACCAAAAAATGAACATGAAGTGAATCAGTTCGGTAGCTGGAGCCAGAAGTTTCTATGTTTTATTACCCCACACCCTAAAGGAGAGGCAAAAGCTAATAAAACATTCACCATAAAGGTACAATGTGGTTCAGATTATATCTCATTACAATGTAGGTCAAAAGTGAAGGTCAAGTTTGTGTTTTGGCAATGATACCAGATAGGGCAAATCAGGAATTTCCTTTTCATACCTGTAATAGAGAGCGTAAGTCACGCTCCTTCCGGTTGTCCTCATGAGACCTAAGACCGAGGAAAAAAATGAATGATTGTCAATGGAGAGATAAAAGTTATGTTGTGGTCCATATTACCATATACCCTGAATCACACATAATGATGTATGTTAAGTTAAATGATAAATAGCAATATGAATTAAGGCTGTCTTTCTCATCTAATTAGTTATTTATATGCCTCTGAAAACCTGTTATTACTTAAGCCAATCCTCGTGTACAGTAGGTGACGTTGCGGCTATCACTCAGTCAACCTTGCTGTAGCAATTAGCAAACCTTGTTGTAGTTTATTTTTCCATAAAAATACTCTGATAGATACTATTAGCTAACATCAGTTAAATACTCACCGAGACGTTGCAGAGCTTGCCCTGTATACTAGCTCTCATACGACCAACAAGTTCTTCTCCGCCATAGGTTGGTTTTTTTTCCCCCACTACTGCATTTTCAAACCTGTTTACTCTAAATTTTAAAACTTTTTCGGTAAATAAATATCAAATAGACTGATGTTTTTCATAATTCTATACACATATACGTCATTAATATATAATCAATATGTTCATTATTATTCCAGCAGAGGTGGCAAAATAAGACATAATCACCTAAAGAGTAACTTTTCTGTGAGATATAAGAACTTCTTTTTAGACAATAGTTCTTGAAAATCATATAAATCTGACCAAGATATTAATATTGGAAACTATAAAAGTGTATAAAACATTTTCCCCTCACTGCTGTATTTTCAAACCTATTTATTCTAAAATTAAGTACTTTTTTTGGAAAATAAATATCACACAGCATCTCATGTTGACTTTGATGTTTTTCATCATTTTATTATATATATATTTATAATATGTACAGAAAAAAAAAAACATGATCAAACTCAGCAGGGAGACAGCACCAAAGTGAACAAGCTAAACATAAAAACACAGAATGTGACTAACAGGCAGACTCCTGCCTGGTGTTTTTTAATAACCAACACCTAGTGAGTGCCTTTATCAAGCCTTTGAACAGCAATGAATGACTGCGCAAATGACATAGAAACTACCCTCGCCAACCCACATGGATATAAAAGAAGAAAAAAAGTCAAGCATTGTTTCATTAGAATCACATTCAGAAGCAAAAGCCCCGCCTCGTATCGAACCCCCCCACCCACCCAATCCCGACCCAGTGCCCCTCATACTTCAATGAAATAGACCACGCAGTATTCAACGAATACATTAAAATCAGGAAACAGACAAGATTTAAAATTTTTAAAAAAAAGTACATCAGTCTTGAAAAGCGCAAAACAACCAGTATGTGTATGTGTGACTGTTAAAGTTTCAGATGACTGCTTGTTCTGCATCTACTCAAGTGAGACTGGTGTGATGCTGGGATGCCAACATGTGTCCAAAAAGCTCAGGAATGTTACACATGACCCTGACCCAGTGTACACAAACACACACACATACACACACACACCCCCTCACACACACGCTACTGTTTCCTTCTCCTTGGTGCTGAAAACCAAACAGTTTCCAGCCAACTGCAGTGTTCCAGTTTAGCATGACAGAGCAAAAAAACAAGGCTATAAATACATCTGTGTAAACTGAAGCCAACACAAGGCAACAAACACACGACTCATCTCCTACTGCGATGCCGTGTTCAGATCTGTGCTTTCGCTCTGATCACGAGTAAATGCCGCCTTCCAATATCGCATCGATCAGCACTGAAGCTTCAGACACAGAACCTGATGTGGACTCAGGAATTGAAATTGCACTTTTTTTTGTGGCTCCATGGTCTCAGCCTGACTAACCTCGATGCATCCGAAACGCTGACAGGTCAGAACCCAGAGTGCGAGTATAAAAAAACAAAAAAAAAACTCAAAAAGTGAAATGCCCTTATCTATCAATGCAATTGGAGGATCTCCAGGAATTCATTAAGATGCACTGATTGATATGGTTGGCTGGAGCGGAGAGTTGGGAGTTCATACCCGGTCGGCAAACCCAGACCAGTCAGTCCCTGAACCTCCAGACGCCTCCAAACGCAACACGCGGGATGTTCCGGACAAAAGCCTGCAGGACTGTACAGTAGGTCCAGCTGTTCTGTTACACTACATCTGTTGTTAAATCACATGTTCCATTTCTTTCTAATAAGATAAAGGGCTACTGCTCTTGAACCAGTTTCACAAAAACAGATTCTGACTAAGGCTTTGATATCAGACTCATCATTAGTGTATTGGTCACAGTAAACCATGTACTTCTTCATCTTAAGAATTCATTTACATTGAGCTTTGGGTAAAATTAAGACTTCAAACAAAAAAATATTTTGTGAAAATAAATCATTATGCTGAAGAGTCCTGAGAGCATATAGAGGCTCAGTTGTGAGAGCAGTTTGGAACACATACCGCTACTTAACGCACCAAGGTTTATCACTTGAACTAACTCTTCAGCAAGGTTGTACGCCGATTTCTACGAAAAGGATGCAGAGGGGAATTTTCTGGAAAACACCTCAGTGAATTGAGTGCCTCTCTTCTCCTCTTCAGCAGCTACAGTGAACAACGCTGGCTTAGAAATGGAGTCGACTAAAAACAACAAACTACCAGCTCTCAACACAGGACATAGTCTAACATAAACACACACACACACAGAGAGGTCATACACTGCACCATCCAAATAATCTGAACCTGATTTGGATGAAACTGTCTCACGATCAACGGACTAATCCAAGAGTAAAAGTGACGACTGGTCTAAAAATGGTGATTCTCAACTGGTGGGTCGTTGCAAACCTGTTTTCAGTGGGTCAGGGGCCTTTGTCTGAGCAAAAAATATTCTTTATGTGGCAGTGGTTTGCTATTAAACTAGTCTTCTGTGATATTCTATATTGCAGTGGTGGGAAAAAAATATGGTTTGGACACCCCGTGCATTTGTGATATATTATATTAGTTACAAATCATTCTTAAATCACTGAAATCTGCCAAGTACTCCCTCTTCTGCACGTGCTCTATTGTGTCCAGGTTCAAAGTGAATGAATTTCAGCAGAAAAGCATCCAGGGCAGAACATGTTGAAACTGTCAATTTAGTTTATTTTTCTTTAAAACATTTTTTTAAATTTAATTTAATTTGCACTTGTTTGATGTAGCCACATCTTTTGAAACAAAAAAAAAGAAAGAAATGTATATATATTTTTTGTAAATATTTCAGGTTTTTTCCACTTCAATACATCAGGTTCAAAACACGCCACCTTTTTATGACATATATTTGAAAAGTTTAACAACTACCAATTTGGTTTGTCACTTATTGTTGAGAGGTGATGGAGGGTCCTGAAGCCAGACCAGTTGAGAACCACTGGCCTAAAATACCAGGTCTACACCGCTGGCTCATTGTTGCAGTTATGGGGCCTCTGTATGGGACCAGTGGATGCCCCCCCCCTCACATTCCTTCCAGGTTCCTTGGAAATACCACTGAGACCTAACACCACTGTGAGAAGCAGGATAGGCTCAGGGCTCCACGCATGAAACCTCCCTCATACCAGTCTCTGATTTCAGTGTTACTATGCCAACCGCTGCCGATCACGATGCATGCACGGTGTACGGCTGCAACAGAGTTCCATTTCAGGTAGTCAGAGTACTAACGGTTCACTCCAGTTTGCTGCGTTTTGGTTTAAAGTTCTACCTCGAGGTCCGTTCACTTGGTTTTGTCTTGACGTTTGGCCAAATCTCATAACACAGCCATGGTATTAACACAGAGGAGTTTAAGAACGGAGCAGTGAACGGCAATTAAATACTGCAGCATATGCTGGAAAAATCAAACCAAAGTTCAGAATTTAAATGAGAATTAAGTTAGCGTTTCATCTACAGGAGCGGGATTTAACCAAGAACAAATGACTTATGTGTTCTGACAGTAGCACTTGTTAAAGACTGCATTTGTTAGAGAAAGATACTAAATGGACCTCAGTTTGAGATTAGATGACATTATGACTTCACACTTCAACTTAAATACGTGAACCAACCCAGTGTTTATGTCCAGAGAACTATGGACACATCAAGAAACATTTGAATGCTTTTTTAAGTAAGCATTAAAAGATCTTAAGAGAGGCAGAGACAAACTGGAGTCTAAAAAGAACGAATCAACGACCAGAATAGAAGAGGCATTCAAGGGAAGGAACAGCAGATTTGGTAAGAGCCCGTCGCACTCTGCCAACACACACACACAACACTACATCTCCACCCCAGCTTCATCTGCAAACAAGCATGAATGAAACTACATCCAAACACCAGCCTCCTTAGGTCCTGACCGTAAGAGTTTAGCCAAACTGTATAGGTCATCTCCGTCCGAAAGTTAGTGATGAGGAAATTAAATACGATAAAACCACAACAATAATAAAACACTAATTGTTAGATTGGTGAAGGATATTGCAAATTGTTTTTGCGTGTCAGTGTAAGTCCCTACTCTGACCTTTACATCTGCCTTCACACTGTTATATTTAGTGTCATTCTTGGAAAATTTTGTCTTTCCCACCCCCCACACACACTGCATATTACAACCACCCCGCCCCTAGCTCTGGCATGTACATGTAGAGTTAATAGAATGGTCCTCCTCTACCTCAGGTGTTAAATCCAGGGTGTTGGTTACCATCATTTTCAGTAAAATGTCTTTATTATCATGGCGTGCGCATATTTAACACAATAACCAAACTCAGCCAGCGTCAGTCAAATAAATCAATAGACTGTGTCAGAGTTTGTTTCAATTTCGGATCAGAATTTAGACAATACTTTCAATTTTAGATCAACATTTTTTGATCAAAAGTTCCCATGCAATCAGAATAATGTTCAGTGAAACAGTCGTTATAGTGAAATAAAGTCAAAGAGGGTGATTCAAAGTCCAGTATCACCTTGTCGGCATTTATTTGACAATAGTAAGATTTTCTTTTTTTTTTTACACATGTATATTGAGTCAAAAAAAGTGCTCCTAACTTTTTTTTTTTTAATTACTATTCTTTCTTCCAATGTATAATCAAGTCATTAGACTGAGGATGGCTCATACCAGCTTTTGTAACAGAAGAATCTTTCCACCTTTTCTCTTCGCCGGGTTCAGTTGATGTAAATCAGTCCAGAGCATTCACGCTCAAAGACATTAGCTGTGTTACTCCGTCACCTTTATACATCCTCCCTCAGATGGAATATAAATGATTCCACAAAGGCAAACAGCAGAAAAAAGATGTACCGGTTAAAGGTTAGCTCACAAGGTACCACTGTGCAATGTGACGAGGCACTCCAGGCATCAGTACGCTCCAAACAAAATTCCTGTTGGATCATAGTGCGGTGTCCAATCACCTCCATTTGACTGCTAGTAGAGGGACCGCCCACTTTATGTAGCGTCAGGAAAGCGCCCGATGTTTCTTTAAAGACTATTTTCCTTGTGTGTGGAGGTAAATGAAAGACAAATGAGTCTAACCAACAAGATGTGATACGAACTCGGGTTTGTTTGAAGCATACTGAGGTTTTCAGAGAGTGAAAGTGAGAGCAGAGGAGGAGGGAGATGGACGGACAGACGGCTCAGTGAAAGGGCTTTCCCTGGTTACTCATCAATAAATAGTGATGATGAGTCACGTCTTACTGTGTCCACAGCATCGACAGTGCGTGTCTCAAACACACTGCGTCCGTATGTGTGCATCTTGTAAATAATTTGAAGAGTTTGCGCTGGGGCAAGGTGGTGGGGGTGGCATCGAGATGACATCAGCAAAGACAGACACAGCCTGAGGAGAAAAGTGTGTGGCCAAAAAGCTGAAATCTCTTTAACCCCCGCCACCCCATTACAGTGTCTACATGTTTTTGTGTGTGAATACATATATATATGTATGTGTGTGTGTGTGTGTGTGTGTGTGTTTGTGTGTGTTGAGATAAGCTCACTGGTATCTAAACCTAATCTTCACTGCCTCCATTCCACACTGAATCAATACCAATCTTCCCCTGAATCTGTTTTCTTTCTGTCTTCTTGGCAGAAGGTAAAAGTTGCCTCTGTCTCTTTCTCTGCCTCCATCACAGACCCACTGATGCTTTTTGTTTTCTTCCTTCTTGCTTGTTTGGTGGGTGCACAGCTGATAATTAACCATTTCCAGGTTTCGATCCACCCTGCGATCTTAAAACACCAGGAGCTCGCTCATGTGTACGTCCCCCATTCCTCCAGGTGGGCTCATGGAGCTGGGTGTGGGCTTCCGGCTTTGAACACGACAGAAATGACAAGAAGGAACACAGAAGGAGAAGACAGGGAGATTGCAGTGGAGATGGTGGAGGTGACGGTCGGGGTGGTGACAGATCCTTTAACAGCAGCCCCCACCGGACTGCCTGACAGGGGTGCTCTCGATTTTTAGGTTGGGTTTGTCGCCGCCAGCTGTGGCCCCAGGGCCCATGCGCTTCTTGATCTCCGCTGCCATGGTCATGAAAGCTTGCTCTACGTTTGTTGCGTTTTTGGCGCTTGTTTCAAGGAAAGGGATTGCCAGAGAGTCAGCAAACTCCTGCCAGAAACCAAGAGAGGAAATTAATAGTTGAAGACATGCAAACCATATGAAAGTAGGGATGAAAAACACATGGAGAATTCATATAGTTTCATTACAAACATTATAATGGGCAGGAATGAGGGGGGAAAGCGTCAACTTCAACCAGGCGGAAAAGCCAAGAATTTTCTCCTCTCTTAACTACTGAAAAACTGGTAAATTCACAAACATGTCTGATATGTGCATGACTTGATAGTAATTAACTCAGGCTATTTCCAGATGACTACGCTTGTGGCATTTTCTTTTGTGGATTCTAAAAGTTTGGCATCCATACACGTATTGTTACAAGAAGTATCAGCATCCAGATGGAAAGAGAAAAACTGGGTTAAAACGGTATAATAGGTATGCTACACTTATATGTGACACTCTGCACAAACTCAGAGTGGCAGGATACACATAAAAAAAATGATAAAGAAAATCACAGAAGAGCCCAGGGTTCAGGGTTACCTTCTAGGAGGATACTGTAGTGGATTTAAAAGTATTTGAGGCATCTATCCATTTATGCATCTCCTCTGTTGAGCTGTTACAGTAATACCAGGTTTTGTTATAGTACTGCTAATAAACTTAGCAACGCATGAAGCACAAACACAATAGCAATCCCCCATTGTTTTTGGATGTTACACCTGGGGTTTTCTTCTTGTAGTCACGTGGTATGGCATTATCATTTTCAAAAAGTGGCGTTTTGCCTATCTATGTGGGAACGTGAGGGCAGAGTTAAAAGATTCTTTTGCTCTGGGACCTGTTCTCAATAATTATTGCTTCGGGGCACTGACAACAGCAGTATAATGTGGACGAAAAAGCCAAAATGATATGAAAGTTTTACAGGTTGACATCATGTCATTGCTGTGTGAACAGGCTCTTAAGGTAAACTATAATTCACGCAGCTGCCTTTTGCTTATTTACTTCCTGTAGTTCCTGCTGATCACAAGTATCTAGTTTCCTACATTGAGTAAACTAGTAATAAGTTGACTAACCAGTAGGAATTTGACATTCTTACTTATTGTGAAACTGATTACCTATCAGTAACCACAGGAAGTAAACAAAAGACAGCTGTGTGTGGGTGTGTAGGTATTTCTTAATCACACATACTATTTCAAATTAAAATATACGTTTTGCTTGACAAATGTCACATATTGTGGCCCTAGGAGTGGATGCCTTAAAATGAGTCATTATTGCCAAACAGACCACATGTGCAAACACATGAGCAAAAACAAAAATGCCACTAAACTTCACAAGAGCTAAAAGGCTGTACCCTGAACAATGTGAAAACAAGACATTTTTCAATCATCAGCTTTGAAAAGAAATGAATATACCAGTTCTTCCTGAGGCAAAGGCCTGCATATGTTCTGTTTTATGTGCTAAATGGTATGTGTGTCACAGTTGGTTTTGCTTCTAATCCACCTCATATTTACTAAAACTAATAACTAGGCCTTTATTTCTCTCCACTGCAGCAAGACCCAAGTCTTTATTGTGAAGAGGCTTATGTTAGGCTTTTGTTTAAACACTCGTCAGTATGGCATGACTCAGCGAATTAATGCTGTCTAAATGTACTGTGCAGTTACCCTAGGTTTACCACATAAGACAATACACAGGGTTTTCTAACTCGGCTTTTATGATGGAATTTAAAATGAAACGCAACAAAATGAGCATCCACGACTGACAGAACCAAAACAGTGATTTACACCATTTACATCGTAATAAACACAAACTCTTCTCATACCTTAGCTGTTGTGTAGTCCACTACTTTTTTAGTAGTTAGGTCACACTTATTTCCCACTAGCAGCTTGTTGACATTTTCACTGGCATAGCGGTCAATTTCCTGTAGCCACTGCTTGACATTGTTATATGACTCCTGTTTAATGAGAGAGAAGAATATTAACATGACAACTATGAGGCTAAAGACACAGACAGAAATTAATAACAAAGTTGGAGCACCAGATGTCAACCAGTACATTTAGGATTTATTTGTGCCAACAAAACTATTTCCTTTATGTATCCCTTCAATAGAAATCAGTCTGGACTGTTGCCCCACCTGATCCGTCACGTCATATACAACTATGATGCCATGAGCTCCACGGTAATAACTGGAGGTAATGGTTCGAAACCTCTCCTGGCCTGCAGTGTCCCACTGGAAGAGAGGCAGAAACATAAAGACAAAAAGTCAAGACACTAGAGTATGAAAAAGTTACAAAATTCTTTCTTGCCTTTACTTTCCTCCTTCAAAATCCCCAAGAAAGTATGTTTTTTTATTATTGTTTTGTATATTTAAAGGGGGACTTGGAATTGAGATCATATAGTTTTTGGTTTGTTTTAAACCGGACATCTGTATTCTATGTATGTATGTATTCTAATGTGCATTTCTTTGGCTCTGATGGGTCTCCATAAGCAACACGCTCAACTTGAACTGTACACAAAACATCATGAAGTACTTTTTAAAACAGTAACTAAATTATTCAAAAACTAAGTATTGTTTTCACAAGTTAAAACTTAGAGAGTCAGGACTTAGTTCACCCTTTGAAAGCACATTATAAACGAATGTATGTAAATCAAGCTTACTGGTTGAATAGCACGGTTTGAAATATATAATAGAAGGACTGAAGTAATGAATACAAGCCTGAAAAGACACATCAAACTTGCAGGTACCTTGTACAGAACCTTACAACAACTCTGCGTAGTGTGTGTCACAGGAAGAAAAGTAATGAAACTTAATACTTCAAGCTGATTTTAAATATTTACATCCACCAGACTGGGTAGACGTAACAGATTTTTGAAAGGTCGTCAAAGGCAAATCCCAATAACAAAGCAACACACATGTAAAGGCTGTGAATAATTGAGAAAAACTGAAGACAAAAACACCATGAGCGGTGTGGTTGGAGTTTTGTTTGCAGCAGAGCAGCTTATCAAACTGGTTGTCTGAACAGTGGCACTGGCTAGTCCCTTAACTAAAACAGGATCCAGTTACACACTGGTCTAAATGCAAAAAGTGCTCGCACACACACAACAAGCCTCTCATGTGTTTTAATAACAATGGCTGGATCTTAGCCCAGGCTCAGGTGGGGGTTTACAGAGTGTTCTGCGTGTACGTGTATGTACTTACAATCTGCAGTTTGATGGTCTTGCCATCTAGTTCAATGGTGCGGATCTTAAAGTCCACTCCAATGGTGCTGATGTAGCTCTCTGTGTAGGTGTCATCCTGCAGAGAGGGAGGGAGATGAAGACAAGGAAACAGGACTGAGTCAGGCCAACACCAAAGGCTGCGGTTGGAGAAAAAAACGTTTGGAGCCTGATAATACAGAACTACTTACAGCAAAACGAAGCAGAAGACAGGACTTTCCTACACCAGAGTCTCCAATGAGCAGGAGCTTGAACAGATAGTCACTAAAAGAGAAACAAAAAAAACCCCAAAACAATCAGGTCAGAGCAATGAGCACATTTCCTAAGTCACAGCACATACAGTATCTCAACTGATACAAACACAGCAGTGTTGGGTGCTGGGAACAGACTGGGAACGTTCTGATGTCAATTATTAATTGAATGAGATATGTAGGAACATGCACAACACAGCACAATATAACCTGACAGGACTGAAGCAAAATCCTGTTTAACCCTGCCCAAAAATGTCTAGTAGTTGAATTATGTTTTCACACACTGCAGTGTTTTCAGTATGTATTAACATCACAAGAAGTCAAAAATAGATAAATTAAACATCAAATAGTTCTTCTTTAGACTTGAGAAGAGCCCAAAACCTTTCAGCAGGAGCCAGTTGGTGTGCAGGTCTATTGTGTATTCCACAAGATGTTAATGATCAAGCACCAACCTGACAGGACACTGACATATCCATGTTTTTCTTCATCATCATTTATGTTTTTAACCCATTAAGAACACACTGTTTCCTCTAAAACGGTTAGAAAACATGAAAATAGTATAAATATATGCACCAAACACAGCAAAGGCCTCAGGGCTGGCTCTTTTTCCAGATTGGGCATTAAAAAATAAATAAATAAATTATATATATATATATATATATATATATATATATATATATATATATATATATATAAATAAATCACAAAACAGGACAGATATATTAAAACATGGTTGTCCGTCAACAAAAGAATATACCTGAATAGTAACTTTTACCTTAGTTGATATTTTCTATATTACATTTGATTTAATAAAGACTATTCTTTTACGCTGTTACAATTCTAAATCCTTCAAATGAAACAAGCTGTAGTTGGCCAATATCTAGATTTTTTTTGCTGGAACACATAGTGACTTTTTTCCTTCAGGGCAAAAGGACAGGTTGATCGTGCACTGAAAATGTTGTGCTTATTATTCAAGTCATTTACATTACAGCAATCTATAAACAATGTCAAAGAATTGCTTACATACTTAGTTTATGACTAGTTCTAAAATTTGGCAGAAATCAGAGTTCTACAGATTGACACTAAAAGCATACCTTATATTAAATATACAGGAACCATTGAGACATTATAGCCAATAATATATATATATATATATATATATATATATATATATATATATATATATATATATATATATATATATATATATATATATATATATATATATATATATATATATATATATATATATATATATATATATATATATAAGCATATTTTAGCATATACCATTTCAGAGTTTCTGCTCAGTTTGAGATCCAGACCTACTCCTAAAGTCAAAAACACTTCCCCCATCCTCTACCCAACAACTCAGGAGGAAAACATCATCATATGAATGTGACACACAGCAAAGACAGCTGAAAGAATTGCTCAATGCTAGTGCTATTCTTGTGTCATCGGAAATTGAGACCTGCCACGTTTCACAGCCTAACTGACAATACTTCGTAAACACAACATAAAACAGCACAGTCACTTATGGACTTCAGTGTAAACATAAAAATATAATGAATGACTTTCGATAATTACATTCCATATAATTTGGTCTGAATCCAAAAGCTATTCAATAGCCATTGCTGATCAAGGACATCATTGTTGCTCTAATACAATATGTCATGCTCAGCAACAATACAGAATATTCAATCAGCATTAAGATTATTTATCCTGTGTAAACATTGCAGGAGATAAGTAAATATCATCTACTCTGGGTGTGGAGGTCTTAGTTAAGCTAGTCAGACAGGATTCCATGACAATTCAAACAGAAGCTGGTACTATCCAATAAAACTGATTACTGTCACTTTATAGATAATTAAACTGACTATAATATGGGGCACAAAGTAGGTAAAACAGTGCAGTCAAATGGATCATTCTAAGAGAGTTAATTTACTTTTTCTTTAAACACGTATGTTTGTCGGTACTTTTACTCTTTAAATAACCTATTTTATAAATGCTTTAAAAAGACAGACATGGGAGATTTAATAAATTCATGTCTTGTTTTTCCATGTAATTTAGCATTTTGTGGTTTACCATTTTATTAATTCTGGAAAATTTTCAATTGATGGATAGTGTAGATGCTTGATTAAGCTGTAGCCTGCAAACCTACCTTTATAAACATAATTCCTTATTCATGTCAATAAAGGTCAAAGTTTCACATCCACATACCATTGGTGTTATGAAGGACATAACATTAACTGTGTTTGCAGGTTATGATTGATCCAGATAAAACCTGCTGTAAACATACATGAAGAAGTGATATCATTTGTTTTTCATGGGTAACCAGTTTTTGGTTGGACAGCTGCTACGCCAGTGTGACATTTAAGGAGCAACCACGGGATTCTATGACAAGGCAGTGTTGTCCATCTGCTGCCAGCAGTTTCAAGTAGCTAGCATTAAGTCCCAAATTCAACAGTTAACAAATGCAACAGGCCAATTACTGTTCTATTGCATTGTTGTGTAGATATCTTAAAATATCCATCAATATAAAACCTTTTACATAGTAGGTATGTTCAATGTAATCATGTCAAACTCATTTTGGACAATAAAGTTAATTGTTAAACTAATATATCCTGACTCATGCACATGTTCATCTTGAGTGTTTCTTAAGAATATTTGGAGGAGCATAATGAAAAAAATAAGTGATGTACATTGTTCAGGTTCTTCAACTAAGCAAAGAACCCTGATCTGTGTCAGTGCATTAAGAATAATCAATTCAGGTCACCAAATGCCTCATCACTATTTAGTTAGTAGGTCGGTAGTTAGCAGGTGCCAGCATAGCATTAAGGGGTTATTCATATTGGTAGTAGTGGAATGTAACTAAATACTTTCATCCAAGTACTGTAGGCATACGTATGTGAACTGCTGGCATAGTCATACTGTGGTATTCCTCTTTTATTCTACAGGTCAAGCAGTTTTCTAGTTTGTACTAGTGTCAACACTTAATTTCCAACAGTAAGTGAAAACTGGAGTCTTAGATTTTTTTAAGGCACACATTCTTTTAATAAATAAAAATTTAAATTAGATACAATTGCAGAAAAAAATATTAGTCTATGAAAAGTCAGCAAAAACATTATGCAATCAAGTACCAACTCCTGTGTGTATCATGTGACTAAAACAGAGGGGAAAAATACATGCAATACCTAAAAGCACTGTTTTTAATGCAATGCCATCGCTATTGATTCAGGAGGTGAATACATTTTGGTTATCATCTAGAAAATCTGGAAAATTGGATAGATATCAGCTCTGAAATTATTTTTGTTGTAATCATCATTTGTCCAAATAAATGTACATTTAGTTGTACCAGCCATTAAAATGAACAATAAAATGAAGAAAACAAGGGTGGCCTAATATTTTTCCGTGACTGTACATGTGGTTTCATATAATTTCGACCCATTATTATAAACAGACATTTGTCTTAAAATAAATTCGAAAGGATCCACTACATAATAAGCCATATATGTCCATGGAAGCTTAGAAACGAGTAATTTTAGTTAGTTTGGTGCACATTAATGTTGTGGTACTGAGGAGAAAGAACAGTTACTTGGAATAAAATATTTCCCAAGCCATTATTCAAAGGAGGTGAATATTTGTCCCATCTGTGTATGTTAGACAAGGTAATAAAGAAGTATCAATAAGACATCGGTCTAAAAAAAATACACATTTATGTTCTGTAGAGTCCAATAATGCACCCGAGCCTACATAGAGTAACTTTAACTGATTTCTGTGTGAAAAAAGGGAGACTGTGCTACGTCGAGGCTACAGGTTAGCCACAACACATCGGCTACTCTCTAACTAGCTCCTCCGGTTACTTCACCTAGCTAACGGTTGACTAGTTCCGCCGTTTGGGGTTCCCGTTTCTATAGTAACGACGTTTTTACGCTAGTTATGGCCCTTTATTTGTCCCATGGAAGGTCGCGTGCCATCGCCGACACGGTGAGGCACGAGCAGGCTGTCAGCTGACGGTTAGCAAAAACACGTTCGCGAGACTGACACATTAATAATCTGTCCGCGCCCTGATCACCAGACTGAAGAATTTATCATAGCAAAAGTCGCCATAGTCTGGGGAATATAAATATAATTACACAACAATACATATAAAATTGAAAAAAAGCTTAACACGGCTTTATAAAGGAGAAGAATTATGGAAAACTCACTATTCTGGGTTCATGGTTTGACTCTGGATGTGTTTTTCTGTCGGCGACTCGACTCTTCCTTCCTACTCTGGCAAAAAAGATGACTTGTAGGTCCGGGTATCCGAGGCACTTAAAAGGATATTTCCTGGTCTCCGTCACTGACCTCTGATCGTTCCACTGTATTCTGCTTTTATCGTTTCATATATCCAGAAATCTACCAGACATATCCCTATTTCCTCAGGTTAAGACCGTGTTTTTTATGTCTTTTTTCAGCGTTTGTGTCCGTGGCTTGCTAGAGGTTCAATTGGGCTGCGCAGGTGCGGTAGTGACGGAAGGTGACGTGGCGCTACGGGCGAATCAGGATCGCATGGTGTGCTGGGATTTGTAGTTTATTACGACACATCTTAGTCATGTCCTTTCCTGCCTGAGTAAAAGTACTTAATATATCGTATTCAAAGTACTTGAAAGGGGCAACAATCCATTCTTCTTTGTTCATAATATTATTAAACTGCTAATTAACCTGAAATAGCTATGTTTTCACCCTTTATGCGCCTTACTACCTAAACTGAGTGATATAGCATTCAAGTTCAACAGTTAAACAGTGTTTAAAAGATTCATGTTTTTTTTGTTCTCTAGTATGGAAGCCTTTGAGCTATCTCTACCGCCTTGGACTAAAACAATAGGATTTAAACAATGTTTAAAAACAATATAAGTTTATTCAAAGAGCATACACACAATGTACATACATATACACTATAGGGCCTATAGTATAGGCTATACAATATTCTCTACACTTTCTGGTTTAAATATAATTCCTGGTATTTTACTTTAGCATTTTTTCCGGAGATGTTGAACTTGTAAAGGACATGTCAATATTTCGCTCACAGAAGGAGGAATGGTGATGAAGAAAAATGTTAAAACACTTTTTTTTTTACAACTCCTATGACACCTCATGATTTACACTTGATCAGAGCTCTGATCCACGTATAAGCTCCAGTTAAATCCATGTATGTCAGTCACATATATTTTTGAAGGTCCACTTCCACTAAGAATCAAATTTGACAAATGTTAGGAATAACAACAAATCAAATTTCAATTAATTTTGCTTTAAAAAAAATAGCAAATTTAAACCATGTACATTTACTGTGAAAATTATTTGAATTTGTACATAATTTTGACAAGGTTTCAAAATGATCACATTTCTCAAAAAAAACACTGCACTCACTGTTACTTTATACTAAATCATCTTGATATTGAGCTAAAATCAAATTAACAATTGCTTATTATAGATTGTAATGAAATATGTTTTATTTCTTCTCATGAACCAATTGTAAAAATCTGATTTACTGTTGTTCGATGAAGCATAACTGGGACCATTACACCAGGGTCAAAGGTCATTATTGATTTGAAAAGAAATGTATTACACAGTAAATAGTAGATGTATGATCGTATAATTGTGATCAGTCCTTCAATTCTAATTATTCCTCTATTTTCTTCTTGAAGTGTGCTTCTATATCCATCTATGCTTGCACTTTCTTGTCTTTAATAAAATCTGAGTATTTAAAAAAAAGAAAAAAGAAAGAAAGAAGGAAGGAATAAGTGCAAATTTAAACATTTCAGTTTCATTTGATCCTCACTTTGTCGTGAGATATACTATATATGTACATAATTCATGCCATAGTATTTGTTTGTTTGGTTCTTTTTTGACAGTTCATTATAATGTCCATTTCCATAACACTGCCCCTGTTGGTGTTGCATCGTGCTAAACTGCAGAGCCAGTAATAAACTTCAGGTATCCATCCTCCACCTCCATGTCTTCATCTGTGGCAGCAGAAGCAGCAGCAGGAGCAGCAGCAGCAGCAGGAGCAGCAGTAGCAGCTACTCCCACAGGAGTGGGTTGGTAGTTGTTTTGCCATCTTTGCTCCGAGTCTGTATGTGGGTTTTGATAGGCAGCTGCAGCAGCCTCCAGGCCCTGGTTGATGTAGCTGGCCTCCTGGCAGGCCTCCAGTACCGGCAGCTCTGACAGAAGACCTTTAAGACTGTCAGCCAGATCCCTGAAACCAGGCCTCTGGGTCGGCTCCTTATCCCAGCAGTTCCACATAACTTGATAACTGTGTTTAGGACAGAGAAAGGATAGCAGGGTGTGTCCACAAGGCAATGGTAAAAATACAACAAAGAGATCAATATCTTCCACTGTTATACATATCCATCATTTGTTGCAAAATATCACAAAAAATAAGTTCCATTAATAATTACATCATAATTATATTGTCATTATTATTGGTATGCTGCCTGTGTCTGTTGCTGATACATATTACCTTGCCCCTGAAGGGGAAGCAAGAGACATTGTTTTAGGTTTGGTTTGTTTGTTTAATTCTAACAGTAAAACTGTTGGCCTCCTCACACCAAATTTGGTTTATAGATTGTCAGTGACATAAAATTGACCTTGTTACATTTTGGGAACAATAGGTCAAAGTTTAATTTTTTTATTAATTAAAAAAATATGTACTTATAATGGACAAAATGTCAAGTGGCTGTAGCAGTAAAACTACTGGTTGAATTTACAGCAAGTTGGGTTTATAGATTACCAGTTGCTGTTATTAAATTTTGGGCCAAAATCTATTTATTTTTCTAATCATTTTTCATCTTTTTTCCCTCCCATTTACTTATAATGGACAAAATTTCACATGTCTATAAAAGCATCAATTTTGTTTTTATTTACTTCGGACGTGAAACATATATAGAGGATTACCTCTATGATATGCTGACACAAGCACATGCATAGATGTGATGACATCAGCTAGATTGATGCCAAAGTAAGCTACAATACAAGTGAGAGGTGGGGTATGTTGTGCCTGGCAGCTCTTGTTTAAAGACATTATTTCACATAGTTTTCTTGATATGGTTTTATGCCATGTCTTCAGCTCTTATTCCTTGTTTGCCATTGTTTCAAGTATGATTCTCATGTTTACTACATTAATTTTTTTCCATTCCATTTTTTTTTAACTTTCTTTTTACTTCTATTATTAAGTTTTTTTAATCTGTAGCCTCAAAAACAACCTTCTCATGACTTAACATACAAGCATGTAATTGATTGGACATTTAGAGCCTCCTTCAGAGACTGTTAGTGGTGTTTGGGGTTTTTGTTAAGGTTCTTGTAATGTAGTAATGATTGAATAAAACCATTCATTCTTTCAAAAGTGTCTCATCAAAACACAGGAGAACCCAGTGTGATTGAACTCACAGTTTGTGGTCACAGTCCTCTGGGGATTTGAGCCTGTGTCCAGACAGCAGTAGGTCCAGTAGTTCATGGTTGTGAACTCCAGGGTAAGGTGTCCTCCCACGGGACATGATCTCCCACATGGTGACCCCAAATGACCACTGCAGGGACAGGGATAAGTGAACTGTACGTACATCACATGACCTGTCCTGGACATTTCCCAATGAGAGCCCTGAACTCACCACGTCGCTCTTGGTGGTATAGATGGACTCAGACAGACTCTCCATGGCCATCCACTTGATTGGAACACGGACTGCAACTTTCTGACGATAATAGTTGCTGCTGTAGATTTTCTTAGAAAGACCAAAGTCTGCTACACATACCCTGAGGTCATCCCCCAACCTGTGGACACAGCAGTGTGGTTAATGGATAAACGTCTACAGTATATGTGGTTTAGTGCTTCAGAATTGCTGCACATTTTTCTGGATTTTTATGTCGGCAGGACTAATATGTACCTCTAAGTCCCTCAGTCTGATTTATTAAAACCTTTTGCAGCTTCCTTCCCATATGCAAGCCACTGCAGAATACCAATACCCAAGGACAGAGAGCCAGTCATGTTTAAACAAGGAGTCCTTGATTTGAGGCAACTCTGATCCAAGCTAAGTCAAATTCAGTGTTCACATCCTCCACCACATTTGTCAGATTTAGTTAGCATAATTAATAAACTAGGTGTGGAAATATGTTGCGGTTTGGTTTTACTACAGTATGCAGCTGCTGACCTCATAACTGTTACTGTATACACTACCGCAGCTGCTGTAAATAGACTGACATGTACATTTTTATTTATTTTTATTCATGTTCTAGTTTATCTTTTTTTTTTAATGCATGACATCTAACAAGCTGAAAAATAAATAGTATCTCAATTTTCTGTACGTCCTGTATGTTTAGTAAATTGACAATGAAGAATATTTGAGACTTAAAAAGCTGTGTATCTCCAATTTGATTATTTTTAATGTTTGTGATGACGTGAAGGAGTGAGAGTTCATTCTGATCTAGAGAGAGATAATCCTCCACCTTCTAAAGCTTGAACAGGACATGAAAAGTTATGAAAACATTTCTCAGCCGATTATGATCTTAGAGAATAGATTAAACTTTCAACAGCATAATGAGTTTAAGTGCAAAACTTTTTTCAATTTCCACTGACATCACAAGACAGTGACAGCAACAGTCACAGTCCAATGTGGTCTACAGGGTCTGTAAGGTCCACCTCTGCATGAACAGTGAATGGACCTGCTTTGTACATTCGTACCATGAAGTAATGGTACTGATGTAAGGAATGATGTTCAAAGGGATCATGTGGACAGGGGTCTGGATCAGCACTTATGTTGGCCTAATGCTCTAAAATACATGCTGGTTTTACATTACATGTTTTTCTTGTGTTTCTTTCTATGTACTTATTGGATTTTCTTTCCACTTATGGGCAAGGAACCAAATCGTTTTCAGCGTTTGTTCATCTGTTTGTTTGTTTGTTTGAAGGTTGCCTCTTGTGGGTAACTTCACTGAGCTTGATTCTTTAAATGACAATAACAATTTTCACAAAAGTATTAAAGTAGTGGTTCCCAAACTTTCTAGGCTCTAGGCTTCACCCATCTTGGTGAACCAAGACATTAAGTTAAGTTAAGTTGTTATATATATATATATATATATATATATATTTTATTTTATTTATTTATTTTTTTTTTTTTTGCTAAAATGATCATGTCGTAAAAGTTAATTTTAGGAAACATTTAGTCTATATAATTCAGATTATTATAGACAGAGGCAGAAAAGCCAGGTGTAGATTGCTGAACAAAGTGACAATTTTGTTTTCTTTGGTCAGAATATATATAGAGTCAGTCCAGTTTGTATTTACAAAGCTGGCAATTAATACTGAACAAACAATAACTCAAACTATGAATTATGAAAGAGCTGCAGCATCTCAAACTGACCACAATGAACATTTGACAGATAAACAGAACCACAGTGCTTCAGTTTCAGCTTCAGTTTTGTCATATCTGTCATGGATTGAGATTGTCTCTCTCTCAACTCACCATATTTTTTTTTTTATTAGTAAATTTTTTTTTGAGGGGGGGTAATATTTGAATTCTAGGTCATCTTACATGTGGTCAAAGCCACAAGGTTGAAAAGCATAAATAGAGTTTTGTTATGTCCTCTAGTAACATAATATTGGAATTTCTATGAGTGGACTATATAAATATAAATTTTATAAAACAGTAAAACCCTGACGTGGTAATAACACTCCATACTTTTAATCACATAGAGCAGTAATGGGATCAGAATACTCCCCTCTGCTGGACTCACATGCAGTTGCGAGCAGCCAAGTCTCTGTGAAGGAAACCCTGCAAACTCAAGTAGTCCATCCCTTCAGCAATGTCAATCATGAAACGCAAGAGACTCTGATAGGGAACAAACTGGAAAATGGGTAAAAAAAAATGTTTTTTAATTATTTCTAGTAGTCAAAGATTTGATTTGCTTCCATTGGATGCATCTTACCATTGGAATATCACCATAGCGTGTAGCAATGAGGAAGCGGCGCAGGTCTCCATGTTTCATGAAGGGTAGGATGACCAGAGGAACTGGCAGATGAGAGTCCTGTTCTCTGTCTAAAGTCACTCCTGTAGAGCAAGCAACCACATATCACACACAAATATTTAAACTATATTTTAACCCACAAACACCCGAACATCCACCATCGACCAAAACCTTCTACTGATCTAAACTGTTTAATACCTGATCATCCACTAATCCTATCTAAATATGTAAATAATCAGTGTAAAATACAGTTTGTCTTCTTTTCATGATCATCAGATATAATCCATTTGAATGTTCAGAATAGTTACCATGGAAACACCATCATCTTCCACACAGAATATTGTTTATTGTAGATTTTGTAGATTTTATTAGCTTATTTGTTAATTTTCTCACAGCTTTATTTATTTTATTGTATTTTATTTTCTTTAATTAATACTTGCATAACAATAAAAACACAATTCTGATTCTGAAATACTAAAATAAATTATGAGTCTAATAAGTAGGCTTATTTGGGCACAATAATTGATGACAATCTCATTCAACAATTGGCATGAAACTAGCTCCAGGTTGGCATATGCATCATGACTTTGTTTTATAGATATTTTATTAAATATCTCATCACATTCTCTTTCCCTTGGTGATTTACATTTATCATTCTGAAACAAAAATATAATTATTAAATATATAATTAACCCATTAAGGTTAATCGACTGTCAATGACCAAAACCATCTACTGATCTTAACTGTTTAATATCTGTTCATCCACTAACCCTAAAATGCAGGTTTTTTTTTTTTTTTTATCTTTCCATGGTCATTAGGTACGATCTCTTTGCATGTTCAGAGGCAATGTAGTTACCATGGCAACCCAATCATTTTCTATAACACAGATTCACCAGTAAAATCCATGGAGTTGGATCAATGATAGTGGATGGAGACACTTAGTTTATGTTCAGTTAATGATATTTTTTGCTGAACAAGTCATATTTTTCCGTCAGCTTTTTCTGTTGTAAAATAATAACCTTTGAGTTTTCATAAACATTGACGTGTCGTGATTAATACATTGAATATTAGCAAAGGTACACAATTTAAATGCAAAATACAGATAGTAATATCCTCCTGAGAGCCAGAAAGTAAACATTTTCACCATTTTACATTAAAAATTTGCCTTAATTGGAAACAGCATGATGCAACAGTTTTTGTAGATACATTACAAATATATATGTAATGTCCTTTTCAGTGGACGACACTAGTGGAGTCCACTACAGAGGGTCAAATGCATTGCTGGGTCTCAAGTCTCAAGTGGTCCCAGGCACCTGTACTGTATTTTATTTTGTTATTGATCCAGCTGATGTCATATCTATGTATACGCTGATGTCAGCATATCAACTGCATCTATACATGTGCCAAGTTTGAAGTAAATTGCCTCTTGCTACTGCGGCGCGATGGTTTGGTTTGGGTTTCAGTTTGGTGTTTAAACAAATGGACTGTTTGTAATGGAGTACACTTTGTTCTGTCGTCTACTTTCATAAATGATGGTCTAGTGTATATGATGTTAATGCAGTCACTAAAGGAAGTATGAAAGCTCCTCTTCTTTTGCATTTAGATCATTTGGATAGCTGTTATTATGGATGACACTCAGATACTTCAGTGCTACAGTATTTTACTCAGGTACAGTAGGAGCCTTCCAAAGCATAAATGACAATTCACATGTACTTTGTTACTGTATTTAAGCAGATTTTTTTAGGTATCTGTACTGTACATTACTTCAGTATTTATTTTTCTGCCAACTTTTTACATTTGCTTCCCACATTTTTGCATAAATATCACATTCTCTGAACAGACTCATTACTTTTTCAAATTAAACAGATGTGACAGTACAAACAATAAGTCACTTCAGAAGGAAAAATAAGTGGAGGAGAGAAATTGTGACTTTAAATATTATTATTATGACTTATCTCATAATTCTGACTTTTTATCTCATAGCTATGTATTTTTAAAATCTCATACTTATGATTTTTTTAACTCATGATGATGACTTTTTTTTTTTTTATCTCAATTGTGCCTTTTCCCCCAAAATTTCCTGCCCATTCCCACAAAACCGACTACCGTGACCCAATCAAACATATTTTCACACTTTAAAAGGCTTTGTTTTTGGATATTTTTGAAACTTTGGAGATTTTTTTCCATGGTTAAATAAGTGTTACTTGTTTAATGGCAAAAAAAAAAACAGTTTTTCATTGCAGTTGAGAAGTAGATTTTTTTTTCTTTTACTTCACTAAAGTAGTTGAATCAGTACTTTTACTTTTACCAGAGTATTATTTCGCACAAGTAGCTGTACTTTTACTTAAGAACAGAATGTGAGTACGTTTGACGCCTTTGTTCTGGTCCACAATCAAACGCTTTAATTGTTATTGGTGCAAACTGTAAAATGGGGAGGGAAAAAAGTCAGCACTGTTGTAGAATCATGGTGGTACAACTCTGGAGATATAAACAACTCATTCTTAGGTAATGCAAAAATAGTTCTTTTTCTGTACAACTATAAACTATTAAAAAATATATATATATTATACGCCATTTAATGATATTACGCCAAGTAATATCATTACTTTGTGTTGATGTGGTGGATTTAGTGTAATGACTATGGAGGATCATAAAACACACTGTTATATGGTGTTTACTGTAGGTTGTGTTGAAGAGTGGGGTTTATCACACATGGATGGTTCTTATGTAATTAGTATTTAACCCATAAAGAGCCACTGTTACTTTTATGTCACTTCTCATATTATTTTTTTCTCTGCATTTAACCCTTCTTGAAGGATTCATCGCCATTTATTAGAATATTATGCTCTGTATTTAGCATTTTTAATGTGTTAATCAGATATTTTCCCCTATATTTAATTTACTCAACATCCAATGGTTCATGAACAGTCACGGTAAGTTCAAAGATTATTATTTTGCAACAGAGAAAAATGATGAAAAAGTGACTTTTTCAGCAAGGATATCAATCGACAACTTCTGTCACTGATTCATTGTTGTTTCACTGGTGAGTCAATGTTGTAGAAGATGACAGTGTTTCCATGGTAACTACTGTATGAAGCCTCTAAATATCCAAATAGGTGATATGTCCATGAAAACATGACAAACTGCCTTTTACACCAATTATTTACATGTATTAATTGGATTAGCAGATCAACTGGTGTTAAACAGTTAAGATCAGTAGATGATTTGGGTCTTTGTGAGTTAAATGCACCATGAACAAAACCCTTAAAACAAAACAGTTGGATCATGTTGGATATCTTACCAAGTAATCTGACCACATTATCATGATCAAAGTTCTTCATAATTTCAGCCTCAGTCAGAAAGTCATGTAAGTCCTCCTGTGTGTGGAATCCAACTGAATACATAGAAAAGATAAAAAAAATAAAATAAAATAAAGTAAGGCACAACAAGTCTGCCTATCATTCCAGCTGATGTCATCATGTCTGTTATCATATTAATCAATCAATCATATATGTGCCAAATTTGAAGTAAAGTGAAACAAAATGTATATTTTCTAGACATTTATTATATTATATTATCTATTCTGGATCACTGGCAATGTATAAACCCAATTTGTTATAAATTCAACCAGTTGTTTTGCTGCTATACAGACATTTAAAATTTTGCCCATTATAAATAAATGAGAGGGGGAAGAAATAGATTAAAAATTCTATAAAACTTTGAACATTTACCTACTAAACACCCTTATTTTAGGTCACTGACAATCTATAAAGCAAATTTGGTATGAATTGAACCAATAGTTTTGCTAACAAACAGAAACCCTAACCCCTGAAGAGGAAACAAGAGGTTTTGGTTGGTTAATGGACACACACCTCTCATGGTCTTCACTGCAACCCTGAGATCAGTACCTCCGTCTGGTGTGAAAACTCCTTCATAGACTGAACCAAACTCTCCTGTACAATAATTAAAAAACATATTCTATTATATTCTTTTAAATTATATGTTATGCTATGTTATGTTATGTTATGTTATGTTATGTTATGTTATGTTATGTTATGTTATGTTATGTTATGTTATGCTATGCTATGCTATGTTATGTTATGTTATGTTATGTTATGTTATGTTATGTTATGTTATGTTATGTTATGCTATGCTATGCTATGCTATGTTATGCTATGCTATGCTATGCTATGCTATGCTATGCTATGCTATGCTATGTTATGCTATGTTATGTTATGTTATGTTATGTTATGTTATGTTATGTTATGTTATGTTATGCTATGCTATGCTATGCTATGCTATGTTATGTTATGTTATGTTATGTTATGTTATGTTATGTTATGTTATGTTATGTTATGTTATGTTATGCTATGCTATGCTATGCTATGTTATGTCATGTTATGTTATGTTATGTTATGTTATGTTATGTTATGTTATGTTATGTTATGTTATGTTATGTTATGCTATGTTATGTTATGTTATGTTATGTTATGTTATGTTATGTTATGTTATGTTATGTTATGTTATGTTATGCTATGTTATGTTATGTTATGTTATGTTATGTTATGTTATGTTATGTTATGTTATGTTATGTTATGTTATGTTATTTACTATTTAATTAATTAATTAATTATTTCATTCATTCATTCATTATTTTCCAGCAGACCGCCAACCTTTCCATTAACTGAGCCATGACCACCACATTAAAACAATATATAGTTACTGAGTAAGTGCAATGGAAAGAATAATGGCAGGATGTATGGTTGCATCAAAGTCACAAACTACTCTATTAATGATGTTCTTTGTGTTTTATATCATTTTACAGACAGAATTGAGTTGGGGAAACCAAACATTACCTATCATTATTGTCATAACATAACTAAGTCAAGTTGACATAAAAAAAAAAATCATGATTTTTGAGTAATTCTAACACAATAGTATAGTAATTCTAGCCAACAACAGTGACATTTCCTTTTTTTAAGTGTATGATGGGGTCATGACCTGACCTTTTCCCAGCTCCTTTCCCAGGGTAAGCTGGTCTCTTTCCACCAGGACATCCTTTAAACTGTCCACCAGTCTGCTGCTGAGACTGTCCAACAACTGCAGCACACCCCCCTCCCCTGAAAAGCACACAGATAAGTGAAACACACTAATGCAAACTAGACTTGTGTATTTTTTTGGGTCACAGATCACAGTGAGTTATGAACCCTAATCCTTACTGTTTTCCTGCTGAGGTGCAGGCTGCAGGACTACTGAACGTCTGTAAGAAACACCAGAGTTCATTGGCAAAAGCTCCACTTCCTGCTCTGACCTGAGAGAGAATTATCAAGTAATTATTAACCCATAATGACCATAAAGACTTTTATTTTTAATTCTGATTTTATGATTGATTCTTATGTCCAATGGTGAGATTCTGCATCAAAATTTCACTAAATGTGCACTATGGTGGATAGTTGGCTATTCTATTCTATTCTATTCTATTCTATTCTATTCTATTCTATTCTATTCTATTCTATTCTATTCTAAAATATGCACCATCAATCAAAACCATCGACTGATGTAAAAAGGTTTAATACATGTTAATCTAATAATACTATCATTACATCATTATCATTAAATAATTAGGTCAAAATGCAGTTTCTTAACTTAAATCATTGTCAAATATTTTGATTTTCATAGGTTCCACAGTGAACATGGACACACCCTCATCTTCTACAACATTGATTTACCAGTAAAACCCATGGAGTTGGATCCTTGACAGTGGATAAACACACTGGGTTTCTGTTCAGTTATTAATATGTTTTTCTTGAAAACGTCACTTTTTCTTCATTTCTGCTTTTGATATAAAAGCCTTTGAAATTATTTTTGAGCTTTTATGAACATCTACATGATTGATGAACTAAATATATAAAAATGTCAAATTTTTACTCAAGAAACACAAAATGAAAAGAATATTATGACTAAAAATAGTGATAAATCACATACAAATGGTTAAATACAGAGGACAACTTCATTTGTGAACCACCACAAAAAAGTACCACTGGATCTTTCTGGATTAAGATACAGAGCACTAGGTTTAGAATTCAAACATTTAACCCATAAGGAGTTAGAGCTACTTTGGTGGCAGGACCCAAATTGTTCTCTCTATTTAACCTTTCCTAAGTGATTTATCCCCATGCAATATATCCCCAGATAGAATTTTTTATTGAATGTCCTTTGCAATGAACAGTATTTGTAGTAGTAAAGCTGTGGAACTATTGTCCCCTACAGAGGACAACAAACATTAACGGGTCTCAGGAGGATATTGAAAACTGAAGACAAAGTGACTTTTTCAGTCAAATATATAATTAACTGAACATAAAACAAGAGTGTCCATCCACTGTCATTGATCCAACTTGATGGGTTTGACTGTTGAATTAATGTAGTATGAGATGATGGTGTTTCCATGGTAACTACAGAGCCTTTGAACATCCAAAAGATCTCATTTTAGTTCAGGGGCCCTGAACTAAAATGAGTTTGACACCTCTGGTCTATGACCGAGTGCCGACGCCAAAAAAAATAATAGTCCTTGCTTGTCTTTTTTTTTTTTTTAATGGGATGGGGGGGGGGGGGGGGGGGGGTAATAATCAGACTAGTTTTACCTGAGCTTCATGAAGTTTCGCCGAACAGCACACATGGCAACAGGGATTACAACTATGGCAGCCAAACATCCAAATAAAACACAGGCCACCACCCATGTGAAGAAACTACTGTGTCTCTGAGCAGCAGGTGTCACCAGGCGTTCTGGTACAGGACTGTGTAGGTCTGGGGTCTCCGTCAGTGGTCCAGTTTGACTGACAAGTTGTACCGTCACTACAGGGGGAAGGACTCTCCCTGTAACAATAGTAGTAATATTTACTGTCAGTTTAGAATGTACAGTTGTAAGCACCAGGCCCAGGACAGCAGCAGGTGTGTTGGTTTAGTACAGCTCGAATGTTCACATATACAGCTGTGGAAAATAATAACAGACCACTGGAGTTACCTGTGAAATCAACACGTCTGCAAACATGACAGTTTGTCCATTCCTGCATCTATTGAATTAATTTTTTCTTTCTGTTTAATTTATTTCAAATGTGTCACAGAGAAAAGAAAGCAAACAACCAAAGAAGAAAAACAATCAGAGACATAAATAATAAATAAATAAATAAATAAATAATAAATAAATAAATAAATAAATAAATAAATAAATAAATAAATAAATAAATAAATAAATAAATAAATAAATAAATAAATAAATAAATAAATAAATAAATAAATAAGAAAAAATCCTGACCTGAAACAGTGACAGCAACATTTCAATTCAATTCTATACATGTTTTTGAATAATTTATATTAATATCTTAATATCTGTCAAGTTTTCGTCCACTACAGAGGACAAAATGCTTTGCTGATGTCATATTTTTTCTGTATTTAATTCAGCGATTATTTAGATATTCACTAAAACACAGATTAAAGTTGAAAGTTATTATGTTAGGAATAGGAAAAAAAACTGAATAAAAAGTGACCTTTTCCACAAAATCTGTTATAGACTGAACATAGATCAATTTTCTGCATCCACTGTCATTGATCCAACTCCATGAGTTTTACTGGTGAATCAATGTTGTAGGAGATAACGGTGTTTCCATGGTAACGACAGAGCCTCTGAACATCCAAATGGGTCATATCTGATGACTATGAAAAGATAACAAACTCATTCATTAGTATTTTGTTGTTCAGAAATGAACATAAAATGGTTTTCTTTGAATTATTTGAACTCTGAAAACAGTGCATTGTTTTTGTTATTTCGACCACGTGTCGTATTCTGCAAATACTTGCTCTAAATATTTTATTTTTTTAAAAATGTATTTGGATGAAATGTTGACGGTAGTTTAGACAGACAGACTGACTGACAGCCTTTATTGTCATCATACAACAATGCACAATGATAGTTGAGTATTTCCTTTCAGTCAGTACAACATAAAAAGAATTAATTACTAAATTAAATAATGAGGATAAATAAGTAATAAAAGATGTGAGTAATATGTGAATAAAAACAAATATATATTTAATCTTGCCCAACATTGGTTAGGAGGGATTATTGTAACCAGTGTGTGTGTGTGTGTGTGTGTGTGTCTGTGTGTCCGCAGAGACATATCACACTATAACTCAATGAATACTTGAGGTATCATGGGCATATACATAGAGCTAATGCACATCAGATGCGATGATCCATTTGAGTAAAAGTCAAAAGTCAAGGTCGTATTTAGCAGAAAGGTCAAAATCACATTATTGACTCTAATTCAAGAAAAGGTTGTCATAGAAATATGACAAAATAGGGGTGGGATTAGGCATTCTCTGAATACTTGTTAAAATATTTAAAAGACTGCACAGCATCCTAGACCAAGTAAAATTAAAAATGTTTATTTGACTCATACATATCCATATAAATGGTAAAATCAGAGAAAGTGATCCTTTTGCCAGGGTCTCTTTTGCACGTATTTGTATGTATTTGTATGTATTTGTATGTATTTGTATGTATTTGTATGTATTTGTATGCTGTATTTATTATTCATCAACCTCTGTATTTGGATCCAATTATTTACATGTTTGAATAGTTTGTTGAATGTTTTAGATTAGTAGATGGTTTTGGTCATCAGTGGGTGTGTGGGTCTTTACTTCCCACCTGATCCACTCATGTAAACTTACATCTGTGGATAGTCACAGTGGCGGTAGATGCAGCCGGCATCCCCTGCAGTGTCGACACATGGTTGGTGGCTTGTACAGACAGTCTGTAGTCGTGCTGTGGGTTGACGCCTGAGACTGTAACAGATGTCTGGTTCAGGTCTGACAGGAAGAGCACATCATCCTCACACACCTCCCACTGACCCCCACTCTGCTTTTGCCGCTCACACTTGACATGGTATATCACTTCCTGTCGTCCCCCATGGTCATGAGGAGGGTCCCATGTTAAAACCATAACAGAGTCATTATAATGAGCTGTTAGATGGACAGGAGCTGAAGGTGGCTCTGTGGAAGACAGGGACAGGATTCAATAAGTTAGTTTTGCTGGTGTTTTCATATTTACTCAATAATAACTGTCTGAGCTATTATATACATCTTATTGTTGAGCTGTCTTTTGTTCTGTTTCTGTTTTTTGGGTTTATTTTTATTAACTCTTGTATTGTTAGTGTAATTATTTTGCAGTGTGTCCTTTTGTTGAAATTAGTTTATGTTTGTGTGTGTGTGTGTGTGTCGTGGAGTGTATGTACATCCTCTCTATTTGAACAAGTTGTGGGAAATTGCAGTGCTTTGTTTATGTTGTTGACCCCAAGAAGAGTAGCAGCAGTTAATGAGGATCAAAATAAAATAAAGACAGGACAGCATAGGGTATGGTAGTGTAGGATAGGATAGAAGAGGACAAACAGGACAGCAGTGATGTCTCTGCTCTGTGTGTGCTCATCAGACATGTATTTATGTCTTATGTCATAATATGAATGTTTTTACATCAGTATGATCAGGACACTGTCATACACTGCACTAGATTATTTCAAGAAAGTGAATGCCTTATTTCTGGGAAATTCGCCCTATTTTTGTAATAATAAAAAAACAAGTGGTTCCAGGCACAACAAACCCCACCCCTCGCACATAGTGTATTTTATTTTGGCATCCATTAAGCTGATGTCATCGTGTCTATGGTGATGCTGATGTCAGCATATTAATTGTCTATATATATGTGTCAAGTTTGAAGCAAATTTAAACAAACTTTATGTTTTAATAAGGGGTGTCAAATCAACACACTAATTAAGATTAAATAATTAATTAATTACTCATCACACATGTTATTAATATATCTAATTGTGTCTTATACGTCTAATATTTCTCTAAGACTGAACTGAAGTCAGCAAATGATAATCATAGTTTCCATAATACTCCAGCAGAACTGCACTCATTTCTTATTCTAACTTCTCTTCATCTTGATTAACGAAGTTGTCATTACTTTTAATCAACACAAGTTATGTAAATATTAAAATTTTTAATTATTTATTTTTTCACAAATTACATTTTCATTCTGGTATTTCTTTTTCCACTTCTTTATAATATATTGATGGTATAAATAACAAAAAATAAATAAAATAGAAATTTTAGCTCATTTATTCACTCATTAAATAAATCATTGAGATATTAAAATTTTTAAATGCATGATTTTGTATGTGATTGGGTTTTATTTCAGTTTTACTTCATGAGGTTCTAGTTGTAGTGTTGATTTCAGTTGTAATGAGAAAAGCTTTATCTATAAAAGCCAAACAATTTGTTCTTAAATATTAAAATACAGTGTACTTAAATATACCTTATTATGTGAAAAAAAATAACAATACTGAAGAGAATGAAAACGGAGTCTATTTTACTTGTAATTTTATTATATTTTATTTTATGCTTATACCATTGTAATTTAACTTCATTTTTCTGTTTTTTAAATTATTTTATTTATCATTATTTACACACCAGGAAACAGTATTATTTCTTCTATAGCTAGTTTTTGTTGTTAACGTTTGTTTAGTATATTCATTCTGTTGTGCATCCTTGTTTTCTTCTACCAGTGGGTGGCGCTAAAGTTGAAATGTTGTAAAAAAAAACTACACATGGGAGCTTGGTGTTAAATACTAATACTTCTTTAATTCCCCTAAACCGAGCCTGTCATCTTACTGGTGCAGCCCTGGTGGTGTGGTTCAGTTGGCAGTCGGCTGTAACCGGGGACACAGTCACACTCCTCTGATGCCTCACTGTGGGTTCTGCTGTTTGGTGGACACATCACACACCCTCCACTCTGATTGGCCGGTTTGTAGAACCCTATCCCACATGCTGGTAAAATAAAAAAATGAGATAAATAAATTAAACAAATGCTATAAACAACACATGAGTATGGCAGTAATATACAGTTGTGAAAACATTTATTAGACCACTCCTTGGTTTCTTCGATTTCTTGTTCATTTTAATGTCTGGTACAACTAAAAGTACATTTGTTTGAACACATAAGAACAAAAATAGCTCATAGTAGTTTAATTTCAGAGCTATCTATCTATTTTCCAAGTTTACTTGATAATAACCAATATCTCTTCAGTTCTTACATCAGTATCTATGGCATTATACCGACAAAAACTGTGCTTTTAGGCATTCAATGTTTATTTTTCTGTCTGTTTTAGTCCCATGATACACAAAGGAGTTAGTACTTCATTGCATAAAAATTATTTTTGATGACTTTTAATGGTCTAATAATTTTGGTATGCAATATCTATCTGTCTATCTATCTATCTATCTATCTATCTATCTATCTATCTATCTATCTATCTATCTATCTATCTATCTATCTATCTATCTATCTATCTATCTATCTATCTATCTATCCATCTATCCATCTATTTAATGATAATTAAGTTAAATCTTTCATGGCGTCCATTAATATTACCCAATACATTTGCACAGTTTCTCCTATAGACTTTTATGTATGATTTATAAATGACATTTGAAGGTGCGTCGACCTTGATGTTGACTGTTGGAACAGACTGGTAGAAAATATGACAGTCCATGGTCACTAAAAGCCCATAATGTAGGATTACAGTGAAGAGGAATTGGAGGCACTCTGATGTAAACATTCCTAAAAATCTAGTTCTGAACATAGATAAGCCCATGTGCTTTAACTTCAAAGAGCTTTATTAGGTTATAACTGACTGTAGATGTACACTTTGTTCTGTCATATTTGTTCTGATAATTGCCCTTTGTGTCAGTCTCCTCTGATCTTATTTTTAGTGGTTAAACTTTGTTTCCAAGCAAATTAAACATGACGCATCTAGTAGCATCTATTTGGCAATGCCGGATGAAACCATGAACAGGAAGAAAATGATCAGAAAGAGGAAATGAAAGTTTTGAATTAAGATTGAAGGTACTTTAAAAAGAAAAGAGAAGTCTATTATAAACCCTTCTGACTGCACCTTGGTAAAAATTCAGCATTGATTCATCATTGGGTGCAACAGCAAACATATATACAGTATGATTTCTAATGTGAGACGGACAAAGCACCCACATATTTCTTTACCTCTTCACAACCTGACATGTCACTGCTGACACATATGAAGTTTAGTTGAACCCTTTCACTGTTTTCTGCATTTTGAAAAATTCCAATAGTTTCTAAAACCTGAAATATTGCTCTGGAAAAATTGCCAAATGTATTCACTCACGACAAATTTTCTCACTTTTTCATAGTCAAAACAAGAAAAGCACTGAGACTCCACTAAGGCAGATCAGTCCCCACCCCATCCTTTCATTTCTGTGAGCAGCGGTCTGTCCCACATGTGCCCCCCCCCCTCACTGATCACAACGAAAATGTGTTCCTTGTGCCTGTTACAGGTTGTGTAGTGTGAAGGATCCAAATGCAGAGTTCAAGCTTCACAAGGCTCTTTATTCTGAGCTCCAACAAGAAAAGTTCGGGTAACAATAATGACAGCCAGGCTTGTTCCAAAACTCACTCAAATAGACAAAAGATGACAACGGGTGCAAGATCCCGCTGGTGCAGTTATTCAAGGCTGGGAGTTCCATTGAGGTAAGATATGGGGTAAACTGACGAGGAGGACAGGAAGGGAAAGAACTTAAATAAGGTGAAGTGATGAGGACAGGTGTGCAAGGGCCAGGTGAAATGAATTATGTGAAAAGTGACAGGGTGCAGAGTGGAAAAGACAGAATGATGGGAAAGGTGACAGAGTGCAGGGATATGACAGTGCCAGTATCAAATATTTCCTGAAAGTTTCAGCCAAATCTGTCCATAACTTTTTGGGTAATCTTACTTACAGGCAGAGAAAAGGAGAAAAAAAAATGTCAATTTCCAGACAATTTTAAGCTGAGGTTTTAAAGTGCTAAATGGGTGAGAAAATACTGCAAATATTGTGTTGAAGTAAGGTTATGTGGATGGACATGGGGATGGATGGGCGGATGGATGGATGGACAGAGGGACGGACAGAAAGACAGATGGACGGAACGAAGGATGGGCGGACGGATGAATGGACAGGTGGATGGATGGACAGATGGACAGAGAAACACATGCATGGATGGACAGACGGACGGTTGGATAAATGGATGGACAGATGGATGGACAAACGGATGGATGGATGAAATCTGTGTGACTATTATGTTGTCACATCACTACATTTTTAAAATTGTACTATTTTGTACTGTCACTGTAACATTTCTGACATGTGCTGCCAGGTCACACTTGTGAAAGACATGCTGAACTCATTGGGTTTTATTTGCTTAAATAAAGATTCAATAAAATAAAAACAAATCAGATTGTATACAGTTCAAAATGAATCAATGTTTTCTATCATATATTCTTTAAAACCCTACATAAATATGATATTGCATTTTTAAAGTGCATTAATATTGTCTTCCACATTAATGAATCTGCTGTGAGTTCCTCTGTTCTGCACAAAAGGAATAATCAACCATGATGCCGTACCTTGACAGGTGTGTGTCATTGGTTGGTGTCCTGCTTCACAGACACACCCACCCTGGAGCGGACCCCACACCCCCTCCACACTGCATTCCCTAACAGGAGGAGACACCCCCACAGCCCCCCTCACACAGGACCCCACCAGAGGCCCAGACCCGGCCTCGGTCCTCGTGAAGGAGGTCAGGTCAGACACAAGATCTGGACACGTTCTATAGTAGAGTCTGATGGACTTGACAAACACACAGGTGCTAGTGTAGGCGAAGCCCAGCTGGAAGCCTCTGTGGGTGACAGGCCCCAGGGCCAGGGCCACACTGCTGTTGAAGTATCTGGGGATCTGACTCTGAAGGGCGTCTGCCGGAAATGTCGGGGTCTGGAGGTCTAACACTTTCCAGGTTCGCTGAAATCTAGTGGTGCTTGTGTCTGAGTCAAACAGGTGGACTTGTAGGGGGTGGGGCTGACCGGATGCTTCCTCCTCTTGAGCAAAAGTGATGTCCAGCAGTAGATGACGGGCACTTCTTCGCTCCATCCATGGACTTAGGAAGGTTCTTCTTCCACTGCCAGTACAGGCTTGTAAGACCTTCACAGGACCTTCTGCACCGAAGCTCAATGGAACCAAACTCCACTGGAAAAGACACAAAAATACTAGGCCTGTCAACTTTTTAATCACATTAATCACAGGGTTAATTTGGATTAATTTTGATTAATCAGGATTAGGTTGATCATATGTCCACAATTTGTCTGGACAAAACTGAACTGTCCAGATGTTATCCTAAGGACAAAATGTAAAAAGTGAGGACGTGTGACAGATGTCTAGACAGTCCAGTTTTAGAGCCATCTGTCTGGACAAAATCTGGACATATGGTCACCTTAATCATGATTAAATATTCATTTTTAATGCACCGTATGTTTTTTTTTTACTAAGTCGCATTTTTTTTTCATGGTTTGACCAAAGGTGAGACTTACACTCTGGAACAACTTATATGTTAAATTATTAAGACATTATTAAATAATTTCACATGTTATTTTCATACTAACAACCAAAAGAGGGTACTCTTGAGCATGAACATGTTCTTTATGCTATAGTTACCTGAAAAACTCTTAATATGTTACGTTAACATACCAGGCATGTGTTTGTGCATCATGTAACATTAGCTAAATGTGTTACGTTAGCATAGCGTACATCTATTCAGCCTGTTGTTCTCTGTTCTATTTTTATTTTTAAATTGGCTTTTAAGATGAAATGTTTGTTCTTTGTGTTGGATTTTATCAAATACATTACTCCCCCAAAATGTGACTTATGCTCCAGTGCGACTTATAGTCCAGAAAATACAGTATATTAATCGTGATTCATTTTGCACAAGCTAACGGACTCAAGAAGGGAATAGCCTAGACAGTTAGGAAACACCTTAGTTAGAATCCTCAACTAATGTGTGTTTTATGTTAATGTGGTCTTTTAAGATGGAAGTGCTTCTGTGAAAAGAAAATGCAGTGTGTGTAATATATTATGTCGCTCGATTGTTGAGTCTCTGGGACCTTTTTTTTTTGGGGTCGCTACTCAAATTCCTCACAAAATACACTAAGAAACACCAAAAAATGCAGGGGGAATATAGGCTATACAAAACATGCTAAAATTCACACAAAAATAAACTAATACTTGAAAAAATGAATATACCAATATCTTAACAATTGTTGAGTAGCCATTGTTCCAAAATGGTGCAAGTTTAGGACATAACCCAAAATCTGATTCTTTACACTGAGTTTGTTGCTCTCTGCTAAATACAGAAGGTGTTTCATTAGGTTGATTTTTACTGCTCACATTCAAACAGATGGTACTGAAGCTCATTCTCCAGTGAAATTAACTTGTAACTTTTCAGGTTTGAAACTGTCACTAATCAATACACTTACTTTTCCACGTGGCTCTGACGTCCATCCCTGTATGTCCTGGTTCTCAGTGTGAAAAATTTCCACTAAACAAACGGGAGGAAAAAAATTTAAAACCCTAATGAGACATGTTTTCCTCTGAGCACTGGTCCTTAGGGGTATACAAATAATGTATTACAACTATTACACAGTAAAATCAACAGTGTTAATGTAACACTTAAAGGGTTAATTTTAACAGTACCTCAGTAAACGTATGGTTCTTATCTAGAGCGTGTAAAATTCACACTGAACCTAGCGTTACATTTCCAGAGTCAACTTTACATTAGTAAGAGTTAATATTTTACACTACACTCATTAGTGTTAGTCAAGTTTGACACTTATGTGAGACATAACACCTATAGTGTTGACATTCATTGACATTCAACAGTCAAGTTTTAAGAAATACATTTTCCAGTGTTAAACATACTTATTAAAGGGATAGTTCACTATTTTTCAGATGAATTTGTATAGAATCAGCATCTTTACTCTGGTGGACCCACAGTGACTTACCCCCAACAGTGTCCTGTAAGTAGAGTTCTGGTCTGGTTTTGGTCAAAGCAAAAGTAGAGAGTCAACAAAATACAACGTGTTTCTTCTCAAAACATTATGTTTGAATGAGTGATTTATTTGCATAATAAAACCGTTACGGAACAAAAACTCACACCTTGCAATTGCTTGGACCTACTTTCTCTCAATAGTGATCAATGCGCATTGTCACCGCTAACAGCTGTGCGCCAGCCGCACATGCTGCCAAACAATTGATGAAAGTAGTTTGCTAAGGAGCCCAGCTGTTAGCAGTGAAAACTTGCATTGATCGCTATTGAGAGAAAGTAGCTCCAAGCAATTATGAGGTGAGTTTTTGTTCCGTGACGGTTTTGTTATGCAAATAAATCAGTCATTTCAACACATATTGTTTCAAGAAGAAACATGAAATGAAACCTGCCGGGACTACTTTAACTTTGACCAAAACTGGACCAGAACTCAGCTCACAGGACACTGTCGGGGGTAAGTCACTGTGGGGTGCGCCAGAGTAAAGACGCTGATTCTATCCATATTCATGAGAAAAATAGTGAATTATCCATTTAACACTACATGTTCATAAATAAATTACTCCAAAGAGTGTTGATTTTAAACTATTTGAAAACATGACAACTTTATTCTTGCAAAGATTCTGCTTGAATGACCAAAAAATAGTTTATTTAGAAAAACTTATCGCAATTTTTCAATATCCAACTTCTCATTCAGTTTTAGTGCAGAGGTTGGTGGGCGGAGTTTAACACTTAAAGGTATCTTGCTCTTATCAGGTTACGTTATATGACACTGACAGTGAAAAACCTCTGTTAACTTCAATTATTTTCACCAACACTGGAAGTTATCGTATTAGATTTGACTCCATTCTTAGAACAACTCTGGAAGAATTAAAATACTTTGACACTGCATTTTTTTTTTTCCACTGGCAAATTTACAATGTACATTCTGAATTTCTGAATGTCTAAATGGGTCATATCTGATGAACATGAAAAGATGAAACACTGTATTTTACGTCAATTATTTGCATGTGTTGATAGGATTAGTGGACCAATAGGTATTAAACATTTAAGGTCAGTAGATTATTTTGGTCAATGGTGGATATTTGATTCTTTACAGGTAATTTTTTTTTGTGAGTTACCGTGTTTTTATAGTTACATCAGAGGAAGAACTTGAACAGTAATTCTATGATAATTTTACAGTACTTTTATCTTGTCTTGTAACACTTCCTGTCAAAGTCAGGACAGTCTATAATTGACTTTTTACACTAAAACTTACAAATAATTTTTAGTTGGGATCTATTTTTTCATCGTCACTCACCCTCTTCTGGTTGATTGTCTTGTGTGACACATCTGGCCTCTTGTATCCACATCCACAACAGAACTGAAATATACCAAAATATAGCATTCCACATGTTTCCAGCCCTGAACATTTGCATCATGACCCTCTACTGTCACATCTCCCATGGAGCCGTCAGACAGCTTCTCATGAGGGACAGAAATAGGAAATGACTGACATCCGTGTTTACATCTGCTCATGACTCAGAGGAATGTTGTAATTAAAGCATCTGAAACAAACCCCTCCCATTCTGGAAAATACACCTCAACCCTCTGGACCAGCGGTGTTAATAAAGCGAAAGAAGAAGAGTGATGTTCTGTGAATGTTTAATTTGTGTATTTAAAAGGATGTATAACACCAGGATAACAAATTACAGAAAATTATTTGAATAAGTTACATATCTGTTATAATATAGAATAAGAATAAGACGTTATAGTGATAACTTAATATAAACTATCATGAATAGGAGAATTTATCATATTAAATACTGTATTTGTAGTAAATATAAAATGAATACAAATACACTTATAGGTGATTATACAAATTGCATCGTGTGAGGTGAGTTATAGAAGGATGTCTATATAAATGATTATAGATGTTTTTGTGTTAAGGATAAGGGGAGGAGAGGAGAGGAGAGGAGAGGAGAGGAGAGGAGAGGAGAGGAGAGGAGAGGAGAGGAGAGGAGAGGAGAGGAGAGGAGAGGAGAGGAGAGGAGAGGAGAGGAGAGGAGAGGAGAGGAGAGGAGAGGAGAGGAGAGGAGAGGAGAGGAGAGGAGAGGAGAGGAGAGAGGAGAATTCCTTTATTAGCAAGAGTGAAGAACAAACAAAGCAAATGCTAATGATGATGATGATGATGATGATGACGATGATGAATAGAATATCGTTATTGTCACAGTAACAGCTATGAGTTTTAAAAGTGATGATGATGATGATGATGATGATGATGAACAAAAAGATAATTTTCTGTTGAAAAAGATGATGATGATGATGATGAAGAGTAGAATATCTTTACTGTTATTGTACCAAGTACAAGATTTATGAGAAGATGATGATGATGATGATGACCATGAAGATGCTAATGATAAAGAATAGAATATTTTTTATTGTCATTGTAACAAGTACAACACGATATAAAAGAAAGAGATAATGATGAAATAAATAAAAAATAAATAAATAATTAAAAAATAATGTAATAAATGATTACATTATAGACCAGTAGTTATTACAATATTGGTTCAATACTTTTCTTACATTATTGGACAATTACATTTTAAAAAGGGTAAATTTATTCTGTTATCAGCTGTTATTACATCATTGCCGTTTACATTTAATTGTATAAAAATAATTTTCATGAACATAAAACCAGATATAAATGAGTCTGGTTTTATTTTTATGTTTAGGTGAATTCAAAGATACCAACTCTGATTTTATTTTGTATTTTTCTTTTCATGATCTACGCTGCAGTCAGTCAGTTTCTTTGTATTTTCTTCTTATTTCCCAGGATTCTTTTGAGTGTTAACTAACTTTGCCTCACTTCCTTTTTCTACTCAATTCTTTTTAAAGCATTGCTGACATTAGGGAATTTTTTTTAGAATTGTCAGCACAAACGTTGTGAATCTTCCCTCAAATCAGGTATAACTGATGACAAATAAATCCCAGCACATCTGTAAAGTTACCAGTATGACCCAATATAGCATGTAAAAATTCTTTACTAAATGACTTTGTATTTTTTATTATGGATTGACTAATAGTACAAAATCTAAAATATGTCTGTAATTTCCTGTTTCATTTCTGTATCTTCAGTCTTTTCGGTGGTAAAAGAAGCAGTCATACTTCTTTGCACGTATTGGCTTGATTCCAGTGGAAAAAGCTTCTTGTTTCGCTGTGTCGACTACATTTGTATCTGTTTCTGTACGTTAATGACCCATTTAATTCATCAGCTACAATCATTATCATATAAAATACATAGGTCTATTCATCAGTCTAATACTGACCAACTGATAAAAAAAGAGGAAAAAAAACTTCATAGATAAAGGTTTGTTTCTTCCTTTAACCCTCAGAGAACAACAACATGATCCATATTAGAATAAAATAAAATAAAATTGGGCTTAATTTTTTTTTTTAATGCTTTTTAGTTTGTATTTGTTCAGGTGACTCACACCTTATTGTTACAGGATCATTTATAAATGTACATATTTTCCTAATTTATTGAATGTTGTTTTCTGCACTAAAACAAAGACACGCATTTGAACTTGTGGTTACTCTTTTGTATTCTAGTGTAGGTTAAAAAGAGGATGTTTTGTGATCTCTCCGTAGCATATCTTTAAAAATAATGAATTTGAACATTATCAGTAGGCTACAATTTATTAATAGCAAACACAGAGCTCAATTAATCTATGTGTTACGACCATTTTGCGCCAGTTTAGAATGTTTAGTCTAAACATAAACAAAACATAAAGCTGACGTAAGGTAAGAGAACTTCTAGAGATAGCAGCTCCAGACCGGGACAGCAAGTTGTCACCATGACAACCAGATAGCATGGTGGATGAGTTGTGTTATCCAACTGACAGACCTACTTAAAATGACATGACGATTGGACTACGACAAAAGGAGTTTGTGCAGAAGGGTGGAAATCAATAAGGTTTATTTAGCACCAGAATTTAATGTAATGTAATGAATGTTTTCTCCATGTATGATGGTGTAAAATGAGCTTTTAACATAACATCGCTCGGCCTCGCAGTGTGATTCGTGTTTAAAAAGCTAAGAGTGAGCATGCCGCGCGGTGTGTAAAGGCTGTGTGTGTGTGTGTGTGTGAGCTGACAAAGAAAGTGTTTTATTTTCTCTGTGACCGACTTCAATCCCTAATTGGAACCTTCGAGCCTTTCCACATTTAGCCCCTGGGCCACATGTTTGAAACCCCCGATTTAACACCTCATTTACAGAAAGAAAGAAAAAAAACTGCACAGGGTATGTTGCCAAAGCATTCACATCTTTTATATTTTTCAAACTTTACAAATAGTGCAAATATAACACAAAACAACAAAATAAAAACTCTTTTAGATAGACTACTTCCTTTGTCATACGTGATGGTCAAAGGTGCTGTAACAATCACAGTACAGCAACAAAACTGCACTGTTACACATGGAAAAGTCAAAGAACATCCGTCAGGCCCAAAAATGTCGCTGTCTGTTATTGAATCTCTTTATGTTGAAGTGAAAGCACAACTTTTTGGTGCAAAGACAAAGAGGCAGTGTCTTTTAATTCAGCTATAATGCTTGTAACATGCTTTTATCATGCAACACTCACACATTTACCTTTATTTTCATGTTGTACACTTAAGCCTGTCCTCTAAAACGTCCTTTATTTCAATAAAAAAAATAAAAACAAATGAAATTATCATTTTATTAAACATGTCCAAATACCTTTTTTTTTTTTTTTTGGCAAGAAGCAGTAATATTGCTATGTTGTGTAAAACTTTCTTTACACTACTCTTCTATAATAACATCTCCATTAAGTCAAATAAAAGTGTCTTTTCTGGCTCAAATATTCAACCAGTTTACAAACTACAAAAAAGAACACATGGCTGTTTCTATTCGTGGCACACCTTCAATAATAGTCTGTAAAAGGCTGATTCATTTCTTATGGGTTTTACTAATGCATCCCATTTGCACCTTGAAGAACTGAACAGTCAAGATGATGTAAACGTTTTATTTTTTGGTTACGTTAATTTTATTATTTAACTTTCTTTTTCTTCTTTTAAACAAAAAAAAGAATGAAATCGCTGGGCTGCTGTTTTTGCAGGGAGACCTTTAAAGGCATAATATACAACAAAAATGTACTGTACAGTGTGCTAGTAATGTCTGACAGTTGACCTGGTCAGCAACATTACTTATCTTTCCTGTAATAAATGACTACATCACCATAATGCTGTATAATGCTGTACAAATCCACTGGAGTCACCATTAACACTTCTAAGCACATATGGTGAAATCAGTCAACGTTATGGTACTGACGTCTGCCATAACAAAGCGCTTCAGCAGACTCAGGGGTTTCCACTAACTGCCATTCTGTAATGACACATTAGAAACTATGAACATGGGATACCTGTGTGTGTACAGCATATTTTAACATTGTTCTAATTGAACAGTAATGAAAAGTTTTTCATTGCATTAGTTATTATCTATACATATTAACACTTGAACTTTTGTATAGCAACAAGGCACCAATCATATAATACTATTAAAATAGACTCAAATGATCTCTTCTCTACCATTATGCTGTTAAAAATAAATGCCCTTAATGTTTTCAAGGCCTCTGAGGCAAAATGTATAAAGTAACACATTGTGTTCTAAGGCAACTGTGGTGATGAAGTATTGCAAATAATAATAATTAAAAAAAAAAAAAAGGTTTTAAAACCATGGGATTCCAGTGTAAAAATGCACAGGATTGTCATACTTTGTCTCCACCTAGTGGTGACATTGATAATGACAATGAAGAGGAGGGTGAGGAGGCTTCTATAAATATGGTATGTCAATATATATATATATATGTATATATAAATATATATATATATATATATATATATATATATATATATATATATATATATATATATATATATATACAGTAGTGGAAGAAATATTAGCATTATTATCATGAAATATTTGTGGAAAAATTTGTTTTTGTGTTTTAAAAGGTGTAGCTGCATCACACAGACATAAAGAAATGCATTTTTGTGTTAATTGCTAATAACAAAAATAAAATAATATAAATAATCTTGACACTTTCAACATGTCATGTCCTGGATGTGTTTCATTATCTATATGGATATGGATGTTTAGACATGCAGTTCCACCACTGTATATATAAATAGTAAATTATACAGGTTGAGCCTTGAAGAATTGGAGTCATATTTACCATGGCATGCCTGGATAATACACAACATGCGCATTCATGTTTAGTTTTGCAGCACCAGGCTTCATCTGTAACATCACTGTTAAAATGACACAAAAAAAAAAACCCACCCAGACCGGAACAAAATATTTCCATTTAACTGCTAATTATTAACATTTGGAGCCTCGTGTTTCTTTCTTTGTACAGTTTCTTAGTCTAATGGTGTTTCCTCACCATTGTTCCTTTGGTTTTGGGGGCAATTTATTTCATGTGTAGGGGTTGGTCATGTTTAAAATCACTGCTAAATATAATATTTCCAGTCTCAAACACACTTCACATTCACTATTTGTCTTGTAAAAACCACTGCACACAAACTACAAACACACTGGCTTCTTCTTTCAGGCACTGACGGCTCCACTGCACAGACTCTACATTATATTAATATAATACTGTACAATAATATTAATGCTGGACACCCTCAGTATCAGTAACTACACAATATTTTGGCTTTGATAGAAACTACACAGCCCACTTAAACAAGCTTGATCTTTGGTACAAACATGGAGCCTAGTGCAACATTTAAGACATTTAACCACAGCAGACATTTCTGAGCCTCCCTCTGTTTTCTCATTCTCACCCCAGGTCGTTATGTTTCTACTCTCCCGGATTCTAGAGCGTCGCCTCTTTCACGTGACGTCTTTCTACATCAGTCAACCTGGTAGCAGGTCGTGACCCGCTTCCCTTCACACGGACGACCCAGTGTGTACGATCACTGCATCACACACTTTTCCTTCTGCTGTTTGGCGTACTTTCTCCTCCGCTGCTCCAGGCCACGTTCTAGACGTTCATCTTCCTCTAGAGCTCTGATCATCAAGCAGAGAAAAAAGGTGAAATAAGGATCTTTTAATTTTCAAAATTAACATCCACAGTGAATCATATTGGCACGAGGTTTGGTTGTAAAGTAGAAAAAAAAAAATCCAATGGTTGTGTAGAATAGAATATACTTTATTTGTCATTGAATAGAAATGTCATTTGTGTCATCCTGAATCCAAAACAAGAGTATAAAAACTAACACTTTTTGGACACTATTGGAAACTATTTGGAAACTAAAATCTGGGAAAATGTGTGTTATTTACAAATGTCCATTACATGACAAAGAACTGAAAATAATTTCTATCTGTAGTGAAGCTAAAATAACAGCTATAGTATTTCTATGAGACAACAACTAATTTAGTTTTTCTTAGTAATCACTTATTATCACATTTACAACCCAATACATTTATATTAAAGTGATGTTGTCAAACTACAGAGATGTTACTGATCTATTACTGCCCCAATATATTGTTATTCTTCTTTTTTTTTCCCAAGTAAAATAACAAACACGAGCTACACAAAAACCAGCGGTAGTCCAACAACTTTGGTGAAATTATTTTTAAAAAATTTTCAACAGTGGATCAAATTCTTTCAACAAATTCTTCCCCCTTTCTTTATCTTACATCCTTACATATGTAAGAATAATATATATTATATTCTTATTCAAGCTTTAATTCACAATAACCATGATTAGTATTATGGATCATTTTGTGAGACCATCTGCATTTCCAACAGCAGTAAATTCAGTAATAATATATGTAATGTAAGTACAACCATAAACCCATCCAACTGTTCACACAGGTTCAGTGGTGGTCTCACCCTCTCTCCTTGGCGTCTATATTGTGGACCAGTTCATCCCTCTGGTTGACCAGTGACACCAGTTCCTGTAGCAGAAGCTGCTCTCTGTGTTTATGGACTTGAGTTTTCTGCCACTCTATAGATGAGGAAGAAGAAAAACAACAAAAAAAAAGACACAGAAGGTGAGAAGACCATAGAGCACAGGTGTCAAACATAAGGCCCGGGGGCCAAATCCGACCCGCACAAGGGTCCAGTCTGGTCCTTGGGATGAATTTGTGAAATGCAAAAATAGTTATTAAGATATGAACAATCATTTTAGTCAAACCAGTTCAATCTAAAGTGGATCAAACCAGCAAAATCCTATCATAATAATCCAAAATGTTCTCTTTATAAATGTTAATATTTTCATTTTACATTACAGTAATGTATATGATCTGAAAAAATCTGAAGAATCTGAAATATTTTAAGAGACGCCAGTACAATTAGAACAATATTCTGCCTGATATTAAATGTTTTGTGTATTTGTAGACCCATTGAGATCTGTAAATTATAATGAAAATGTAGAAATGATAAACAAAAGCATAATATAGTTAAAAATCTGTTTATTCTTTCACTTTGTTCATGTTATTCACATTGTTTGAAAGGATCATTTGTCGATATTAACATTTCCATTGTTCAATTCTACTTTTTTCACTTTAAAATATAGAGAAAAAATTTCAAATTGACATTATTTATGTATTATCATTTCAAATCTTCGTCCCACTTCAGATCAAATTCAGCTGAATGTAGCCCCTGAACTAACACAAGTTTGACAGAATAGAATAAGAGCATTTCCTGCATATATTCAACAGTAAAACATACCTTCAATCGCCATTATGTCCCTCAGCTCCTGCTTTAACAGCTCAAATTTTCTTTCCAAGTCTTGCTCTTCCAACCTGAAAATACAAATGACAGTCTGTTCTTTGGTACTGGACTTATTTGTTCAACCCATAAAGGCCCAGTACCACTTTTGTAACAGTTCCCAAAGGAATATTTCTCTCTATTTATCATATCTTCAGTTAATTCTCAGATAGTTTTGATCACCAGTGGCTGTTTGAGTCTTTATGGGTTAAAGAGACTTTAACAGTTACAGTCAAAAATTCATAAAATAAGTAATAAAATGGACAAAAACAACCAACCAACAGAATAATAGGTAACATGAACAAAACAACACAGGAGTTAAAGGGTTAAACTGAATCATGTGAAAGAGGGAAATATCTAAAACATGCAGGACCAGAGTTTGAGACCCCTGATGTAAACCAAACTAACCAATGCAATGATATTTATCACAATATAAAAGTATATGCTGACATTCATCATTATTGTTTAGTATCTCCTCCTCCAATACTTTTGCAGTGGAAGTCTTACAGCAGCTGCAGATGGTCCTGTCTCCTGATTAAGGCGTTCTTCTTGTTGACTAGTGTAAACCACTCCTGGATCAACCTCTCCTCCTCCACCTTGTTACTTCCTACAAAACACAAAATAAATCAGATCATCAACAGTAAAAGTTGTACATTTATTGTTTGCTCTTTTCTTTTCTTTTTTTTTTTACAGGGTTCCTACAGCTCAGCGAAAGTTAAAATCAAGACCTTTTAAGATTTTTTTTTTTTTTAATGCCGTTAGAAATTAAATTTAAAACCAAGCCGACAATGAACCAAAATTGAAAAAAAAAACAAAAAAAAAAAACACCACATAAATTACCTGGGGGCAGTTTTACCCAACTGTTTATTTTAAATAGAACATGACTTTTTGGTCCAGTTGCTGCTAAATTCATGAACTATTTGCATTAAGAATAATACAAGCTACATCCCATTATCACTAAAGTTGTCCTGTCATGTTTGCAATATTAATGTTGGCATACAGTACCTGCCAACATGTGAGTAGCAGAATCCGGGAGATTTTTTGCGGCGGTGGTGGGTGTTTTCAGGACAATTCAGTGAGCAAATGTTGTTTTTATGATGATAAATGATGGTATATCCTATTGTGGTAAGTGTAATAAAACAATTAAATTACATCTAGATGGCAGTGTAATATAAAAACATGTAAGTCGAGGCTAAAACAAAAAAACAGGAAAGGACTATTGTACAATACTGGTCAAATACTGTAGGTTCGGCAGCAGTAACAAAGGCAGCATGTGGTGTAGTTCATACTGCAGGGCCCTTTTATGGCCATAAAAATCTTCATATATAGACGTGTAGATGTGCTGTTCATCTGTTTCTCACCTGTTTCCATGAGGTCTCTGAGCTTCCTCTCCACCACACCTGCTCTGTTGTCAATATGGTTTTGTTCTGCTTCCAGGGCTTCCATCTGATTAATCACATACTGGCTGACGTCCTGTCAACAGTCACATAAACAAACACCTGAGTCTTGCTGTTGCAGTTTATGTTCAAATTAAAGGAAATGCATTGATCCTAAATCTGATCAAAATGTCGGGAAACGGTGAATTTACAGAATGAAACTCTGTATAGGTGCATTAATCACACGGTTGCTTTGGATTAATTTCAATTAATTATGATCAAAACACTTTTTGGCAGTTGACTGTTCTGCCTCTGGGTTTATTTGTACACAGATTACCCGAAAAATACAATAAGAAGCAAAAAAAAAGAAATAGAAAAAAGGGATGAAAAATTCAAAATGTATACAAAAAGTCTAAAATACAGGAAAAAAACACCAAAACATTTGATAAAATATCCAAAACATATGCATAAATATAAATATATATACAATTAACAGGTTTATTCAACACTTTATATAGTTTCAACAAAACAATATGTAAAAAAAAAATCAACTGTTCCTTTTAATTGCATGAAATTAACCATGATGATGGATTAATCTGCATTAAATTTGACAGCCATAATATAATTTTCAGTTCTAGTCAAAATATCTTAGCACACTTAAAATAAGACATAATCACCTAAAGACTGACATTTCAGGGAGCTATAAGAACTTATTTTTTGACAATAGATCTGGCAAATCTTAATTTAAGACATTTTCCCAAGATCCTTTTCACTTTTACTTTAATTTTTTCTTCTTAATTCAAGCAAAACTGTCTTGTATTATTTTTTTTTAAACTTGTATTTCCAGTGTATTGTCACCATCTGCTGGTTATTTTATATATGGACACCCTCTGCAGGACACTCTCTTTATGCCCAGTTGGCAGCTTCCTATTGGTCAGGACCCACAGACCTCCAGCCTTCTGTTTTGTTTGACTTCCTGATGAAAACTTGAAGCCAAACAGCATTTTTTTTAAGTCTACACATGACTATGACGTGAGAACAGAGGCCTTTTAATGCTTAAAGAGAGTCCCTTGGAGTTTTCTTCCTGTTTGTTGTAATTGACACTGACCTGGCCCTCAGGTCTTCCTTCTTCAATCAAAGCCTCTATTTTGTCTGAAAAACAGAGGAAACAACATCAGATTAAAACACTCCAAATAACCTAATGACTTCCTTTTACATTACAGTAGACATTATTTTTGGGTATTTTTCTCATTTCTAGTCAAAATATCTCATCACACTTAAAATAAGTCATAAAAGAGTCACTTTTCAGTGAGATATAAGAACAATTTTTTTAGACACTGGCTCTGAAAAATCTCATTTCAACAAATCTAACCAAGATATTTCTCACATGTTCCATTGGCAAGTATATTTTGCTCAAGTCAATGTTTTTTTTGTTTGGTTTTTTTGCTTAATTGAAGCAAAAATATCTCCCAGTGGAAGAAGTGACAATTATTTTGGTGAGATTTCTTGGTGATTATGTCTTATTTTATAATAATAATGAATTGGATATATACTTTTCTGGCCACTCAAAACGCCTTAGTGATCCGTTCTTCATTCACTCTCACATTCTCCCTCTGGTGGTGGTAAACTACATATGTATCCACAGTTGCCCTGGGACAGACTGACAGAAGTGTGGCTGCCATTTTGCCCCTCTGACCACCACCCAACATTCATACACATTCATACACCAGGGTGAGAACTGAAGGCAAAGAGGGATTCAAACCTCCAACCCCTTTGGTTATTGGACGACCTGCTCTACCAAC
>CM035800.1:15936676-15969176 GCA_020466265.1 Siphamia tubifer | reverse complement strand
AGATGCTGTTTCGCCACCAACACTTTCCTGGACTTCATCACCTTTCTTAAAACTATCTTTCCTTCGGACAGGTCGTACAGGAACAGTTTCTTTTTCTTGATTATTCTTTCTTTGTTGTGGTTTAGGAGCTTTTCTTTTGGATTTTCTGCCTCGCTGAGGGACAACAACCTCAGCTGGCGGTCCAACAGAAATTATTTTCTGATCATCTGTAGCACTGTACTCATTGGAATCATGTTCTGTAGACTCAGGAGAAGTAGCAGCACTTTCTTCTGTGTGTGTTTGTTGGGTGCTTAAGGACAAAAAAAGACAAACTTCAGAATTTGTTTGGTTTTTTACTTTGTCATACACGTAGTTGTGCCATGCAACTTCACAACTTCACTTGGTTTGCTGTGGAGACACAAAACCACAGAACTGCAACCGAATGTAGTTCCACCCAAAAACAATTCAACTTGCCATTGTTATCAATATGGTGCTTAACTTATGCACAAAACTGCAGTTAAAACACGACAAAAGCACAAACGACAGGACAAAGGACAAACTTAACCTGACACATACAAAATTACAACACTGACAATACTGCAATCCCACATCAGTGAATCCTTATAGCTAGTAGCACAATTCCACCACGACAATTTCCTAAGCATTAAGCTCTCAATAAAAAACAAGGTTCCACAATGTTATAACTAGAGGCACAAATAAAAAGACTGTCACACCGTGCAACCAAACACTTCAACGTCCAGCACTCACCCTTTATCCAACTGAGCAGGTGATGTCACAGTTCTACTATCATCTTGTTCTGCCTTGGCCTGGTGGTTTGCTTCTGAACCTTCATTGTTAACTAACATGTGACCTGAATCTTGCCCTATTAGTGAAATCTCCTTGATCAACGGCTCAGTTGAAGCCCTCTGTTCCTCTCTTACTTCAGTGTCAACCTTTGAAATTTCACTGAGATCTGCCTCTGTCAATGGGGGCCACTTCTTCATGCTTGCACAAACCACAAACCCATTATCCCCTTCTGAAACTGGTGATGGAGAATCTGATCGATGCTTTGCCAAATCCAACATGTAGGGCTCAGCACTTAAAGAATATTCAGTGGTATGTTTGTTCTCAGTGTCCGTAAAGTGTTTCACTGAAGGCACTGTCAACCTTGTGAGATCTTGGCCATCGGTAACACATGGGGAAGAGTCATAGGAAGAAGCCAATGCCTTCTCCTCTGGGTCCTCAGAAGAGAGAGTCTTCATCTGGTGATGGCCTTCAGCTAAAGTAGAGCTAGATGGCCCCAGAATGGAAGCTACTGTTTCGTAACTGTGAGAGATGGATATTAGTGTCAATGAGTGAAATGTCAAACTACGCAACAACAGTGATTTTAAAGTATAGACATTGAAAGTAAATTCCATGCAGTCAGTAGTTTTCTAAAAAATGCAATAAAAAGGAATGAAGATTATCATGATGTTGGACAGTATCCACTGTCACATAGTTGGAATACATGCAAAACACCATGTCACATGTTTGATTACTGCTTTGAGTTATGCTACTCCATTTGTCTTCATATTTTTTATGTGCACGATGGTAATATTACACAGAAGCGGAGAAAAAAAAACACCATGACAAAAATTAATTAATTTGTTTGCCAACCTAATGGTATTTTAGAATTACACTGCAAAAGTCAAAGTCTTACGAAGTGTATTTTTTTAAATTCCTAGTCAAACTATCTCATCACACTTGAAATAAGACATAATCACCTAAGGAGTAACTTGTAAGTGAGATATAAGAACCAATTTTTAGGCAATAGATCTTGAAAATCTTAAAGAAATGCTAGTCAGAATAATTTTCACTTTTTCCATTGTCAGATTTTTTTTTTTTTTTGAATGGAACAAGTGAAAATTATCTGACTAACATTTCTTGAAATAAGATTTTAAAATTGTAGTTTGAAATAAAATGTTCATAAGTTACTCTTTAGGTGATAATGCATGATTTCACATGTGATGAGATAGCTTGACTAGAAGTGAGAAAAACACAAAAGATTTGTATTTTTACAGTGTATTCCCTGGCAAACAAAAACAGAATAATTCATCTGGATTTTAGGTGCGCATTCAAATTCTGCACCAAAACAAACAAACAAAGACATTTTCTTGAATATTGAAGTGTTTCTTCCATTACTGCATTCAGCAGTGTAGACAATCTGTGAGCTACAGTAGTCGATGGAATTCACCAAGCAGACTGAGCTGATGGGGGGGTACAGCCTCTTCAGAAAATTGTTTTATAGAAAACATGTAATGATTCCAAAGCAAGTTACACTCTTCTTGTTGTTTGATGAGGGCTAGTTTTGTATATCAAAAATACCCGTTAAAGTCATTGCTGCATGCCACTCATGATTAGTTTCCAGTCACTGTGACTTACCCTTTGTGGAAAACACCCACAATTGCCTTCATTAATCCTGAGGCTTCCTCCTCTTTGGGTTCAGCCTGTTTCTCTGTTACTGTTCCCTCTGCATCCAGTACTTCCCAACCTAAGACTCCTTTTGGCTCTGATGTGTCGGATAGTATCGTCAGTTTTTGGGTTTCCTCTGTCTCTACCTTCTCTTTTTGTGTTTTACTAAAGATGCAAATATAAAAGGTTTTATCCACATAATCAATAAGCATAAAGAATAGTATACATAGGCTAACCATGCACTCTACAGCTGCTGGTAAATCTACTGTCCATGTCAGGCAAGCATTACATTTCTTTTCTTTTACTGCAAACACTGCAAGACCATTGGACAACCCAACTTACCCATTATCTACACAAAGGGGTGTGTCTTGCACTTGAGTGGCTTCATATTTCTCCTCTGTAGTAAAAGTAGACATTTAAAATACAAAATGACAAATAAGAGTGAACATGACCTTGAACTTATCATTATAAATGTCTCACCATGTGCAAGCAACGTGCTGGGGTTTCTAACAGACATAGAGGAAGAGTCAGGATTTCTTTGGATTAACTGAGTTGCCCGTTTACGAGATAATTCTTGATCGTCTTCAATGGCAGGCAACTGGGTAGTCTTTGTTTGTTTGTCTGTTGGAGTTAGTTGAACAATGCTTGGAAACCCAGGAGTTTGTGCCACATGTGGACATGATGGAGCCATTGCTACCACATATTTCATTTCAATGTTATGTTCTCCTGGAAAATTCACAAGAAGAAACATCCTATTCTGCTGCTTCTCCAATAAGGGCTTGCTCTCTGTTGTTATAGATTGTATGTTCATACATTCAGCACTGTGTGTTCTTGCTGATGGAAAACCTGGCACACATGAAACACATGGAGCCGATGTGTACAAACTGACCATGCTTGGTGGCCTGATTACAACTTGTGCAGAAGGAAAACCATATATTCTTGTCTCTTTCGGGCAAGATGGAAGCAATTTCACCATGTTTTCCATGCTGTGGTAACATTGTTGATCCTGTTCATTAAGGGGCATGAGCATTTCTACCCTGTTTCTCTGAGGCTTTAACAAGAAAGGTTTGATTTCATTTTGCCAGCCTGCACCTACCACTGCAGTCATGGATGCAAATCCTTCAAGAACTGAAGCTCTGGGGCAGCAAGGTACAAGATGCATCATGCTTAGTTTAGCCTTGGGGGTGTTCTGAGATGTAGAGGGGAACCCAGGGATCTTGGATGCTTCTGGGCAAGACGGTACTAAGGCCACCATCATCTTAAAAGTTTCCTTTTCTTGATGTTGGCCATCTGTCATGAGAACTGGCTCTTTTGAAAACCTGTTGTATAATGTCTGTTGATCAAAAACCCATTGGAAATTTGAAGTTCCTTCAAATGATGAAACCCCAGGTACAACTGATATTCTGGGGCAATACGGTACAAGACTTATACTATTGTACTGAGGAATAGATGGGAACCCTGGAATTCTTGATGATCTTGGGCAAGACGGGACTAAAGCAAACATGTTGTTTGGTTCATCTATGTGAACTGGTGAAATGTTAATTCTAAACTGAACGTTCCTTTGTGGTTTGTGAATCAGTGAATCCAGTTCAACCACTTCTTCTTTATGTCTTTCAAGAGATGGAAAGCCAGGAATGGCAGAAACTTGGGAGCATAAAGAAAGCAGGCTGACTATATTAAGGTCATAATGGACAACGTTTGGATTTGGAATGGATGGGAAACCAGGAATACTTGAGACTTTTGGGCAGGATGGTACACAGGAAACCATATTCAATATTGACTTTTTGTCATCTCTAAATGTGTCAAATATAACAGTTTTTGTTGGTAGCCTCTTTGACACCAAAAGCGACTGGTTTTCTGGTGCCCATACACCACTCTTCTCTGTATCAACTGATGAAAATCCAGGTATTTTTGAAACCTGAGGACATAATGATAAAAGGCTGATAATATTTGGTACACAATACAGAGTTATAGGATTTAGATGAGAGGGAAATCCTGGTGTTTGTGCTTCTTTTGGACAGGATGGGACCATAAAAATCATTGCCTGCACTGCTCTCTGATCCATTTCAAAACCGTCAATGAGTGTTATGCGTTTGTCTTTCAGTTGCGGAGAAGTCAAAGGCTCCTTGCTCATTGTCCACTCATTCAAACTGTGCAAAGATGGAAATCCTGGTATTTTTGACATTGTAGTGCATGAGCATGATATGTTGATCATACTTGGTGTTTCAGCAACATACATATCTCTGATTTGTGTTGGAGAGGGAAATTCATAGATGCTATCTTCTTTTTGGCAAATTTGTTCAGGTGGAACTTCTCTTTCCACATCTCTGGTCATTTCCTTGTTCTCTGGTTGTAATAACAGTAATGTTTTGTTTTCCGTTTCTAATATTGGATGATGAATAATGTTCCAGTCTTCGCTATCATCTTTCTGCATATATGGAACAATGGCCTCTGAAGGCACATGAAATATTGTTGTAGATTCCAACTCACATGGAAGTCCCAAGAGGGCTTCTTCTTTTGGACATACTGGGGCTAAATTAGAAATTGAATCGACATCTGGCGTACAGGAATGTTCGAGTAAAACTAGATCCAAAGCCTCTTCTGATGGTATTGTCAGTGCACCAAGTTCCTCTTCCTGAGGTGATTCCTTCACCACTCTTTCCACTGGAAATGTGTACCCCTTTGTTGCAAGAGTTTGTGCAGCAGTTGTAATTTCATCATTCCTTGTAAATTCATTTTCAAATTCTTTCATTTGTTCAGCACTGTCAGGTAATTCAAACAAGCCAATGGGTGTTGGGAATAAGGGCATTAGATTTGGCGTTCCAGCTTCTGTCTTAACTTCATTGTCAAAAGGTAACAACGAGGGGCAAGTGAACATAGTTCCACTGGGAAAGGACGGAACCATTTCTTCAATCATTTCCATCTCGTCCTTTAATTTATCAGCATGTGTAGATGCCTTTGGTAGCTCTTCCCATTCTATACTTCCATCTGAAGAATATTTTTCTGGAGAAGTCTTTGGTAGTTCCTCCCACAAAATTGTCCCGTGTGTAGGATATGTTTCTAATTGTTGCTCCAATTTAACTACTGACAGTGAGAAGTTTTCAGCATCAGCAACATTCTGGCATGTTGGTTGAGGTGAAACATTTTCATGTCTAAAGAGAAGGTAAAACAGGTTATACTCATTTTTTACTGAAATAAAAGTTAATAAACAAATAAAGTACTACAGCATTCCAAATACTATTATAATTATTCTACAAATTTTTAACATACCAAATATAAAATATGTAGCACAAATCTATCAAATAGGTGAAATTACTAATCTAGCCCTCACCTCAAAGTACAATGACAACTTATTTTATCATATACAGCTAAAATTCTGGAATACTGCTTGTTATTTTAAATATATTTCCGCAAATGTTCACGCCAAACATCATCAAGCATCTGTAGTAGCGTGCTTAAAAGCCATATTCCTGCAAATCCATAAAATATCATGCCACTGTATTTGAATAGGTTAATTACACAATTACTGTTACACACTGATGCAGAGCAAGTGTTAAAAAGCACTTTAGAACTCAACTGAAAAATTCAACTGGAGACTCATTCACAGTATATGACTCTAATGATCAGCATAAGGTCTAAATGGTAACCCATTTCACTCAATAACTCTGCCAAAGACACCTTGCATTTGGATTTGACTAGGGCCTGCCTGAACAGGACACTACAAATCAAAGCCATGCACATACACAACATACACCTCGATAAAATGGACAGGAGCAAAGGTCCCATTCACACTTACCCACTGTCAGAATATCTAACACACCTTTTATCCATGACATCCAGAGTCTCTACTGATACCACTTTATTTGACTCTTTTAAGGACCAGACACTATTAGCCTCCACATTTAGTTCAGCAGTATCTACTTCTTTGCCAACAATGTCATGTATTTCTTGGTTATCCATTTGACCCAAGGAGCTGCAGCGATGACAAATGACAGGAAGGGAAAATATATTTCCATCTTAATGCACAGATAAAAGTCACAAATGCAAATAATATTCTTTTTCTGCAAATGCATCAATCAAATGCTTTAATGCAAGTGTTGTAGAGTAAATGCATCAAATTACTGCAAACCAAGCAACCCACCTCTTCCTAACACTTAAAATTAGTGGCATGTCAGGAATGCAGTGCCACATTCTGCAATGCAAGTGTCTGAAATAAAAATTGAAAGGCATATATTTTAAACTGAACCTCTTGACAACAGACAGAACTCCAACTCTAACTCACTCACCCAGGATTTAGAACTTCTTCAGCCTCACTTGGTGTCCAAGCACCCCACTCATCATTAGGCATTCCAGCAGTTGAGCCTACATCAGAATTTGCTTCCTTTGAGTCAAGATTTAATCTATTTTGACTGCCCTCATCCCATAATATCCCAGCTGTTTCAACACAAGAGGATGGTTGATCCACTTGTATCTCAGGATCTGATGATAGTACTTCTTTGGTAATGACTTCCACAGTAGGGGGTCTTTGTTCCACATCCTTTGGTAGATCTTGGTTTGGGACTTGCTGCGTGGGTATTGCCCCTACATCAAGAGACTGATCTTCAAGTGAAGAATGAGGAATTTGGTGTTCTTTTTTTGTTTCAAATGACTTCATTTGTTGTGATGTTTTAACTGGCCACCACTGTTCTGACAGGTGTGTTGATGGTAACCCAGGAATGGTCATTTTCTTTGGACAAGAAGGCACAATATGTACCATAGTAGGAAGCCACTCTTCAGATTGTGGAGCCACTGAAATATCAGAACTAAGAGAAATATTTGGCTTCAAAGCTTTCAGGAAAATTATTCCATTCATGGTTGGCCAGCCCACTACATTGGAGTTAGAAATAAACCCTCTTGATGCAAAACCAATTATGACAGAGTGTTTTGGGCAACATGGCAGCAATCGTACCATGTCAGGATCTTTCTGAACAATGCCACAAACTACCTGGGCCCGTGGAGCAGATGGAAATCCAGGACTTAGGGCTTGCCGTGGACATGATGGAAGCATACTCAACATTATTTCTTTATGCTGATACGAAATTTCCTCAACTGATGTATATTTGAAAACTTCTCCCTTCCATCTTTTCAAAGGCCTCTCCCAAATCAGATCTCTGTCCACACTCCAAGTATTGTATTCTTTTACATTTCTAGCAGGTATGCCTGGAATTTTACTATTTTTTGGAACAGTATCAATGGATTTAATCATCTTTGGGGCTTCTTTCATAAAAGCTTCCACAGATGTCTTCCCTGCTTTTGAAGGAATTCCATAAATAACAGAATGTCTGGGACAAGGTGGCAACATTGACACCATTATTCTGCTCAGTGATTTTTCTGTTGAAGACATTTTTTGTTGATGTATTACAGGGAGTGGAATTCTTAATGGATTTTCACATAATGAAGTTTGGTCCATATTCCATTCAATAGACTCACTCTGAAACTTCGAAGGTATTCCACAAACTCTGGAATGTCCTGCACAGGTAGGCAACAGACTCACCATACTAGGCATAGCCACCATGATCTGGCATGGTACTGATGGAAAGCCAGGTAAACATGCAGCCTGAGGACACGTGGGCAACATGAATACCATATTCTTGAGCATTGCATTACAATACAACCCACTAACATCCTCTAAACATAACTTAACCACAGACCTATCTCTAGGCAGTAGAAGTGACTTTCTATCCATGATCCATTCTGCTTTTTCATTAGTGTCACGAAGTGGCATGCCAGGAATTCTTGATACATTTGTACAGCTATGGGAAAGATTCACCATGCTAGAACCAGCTAACATCTGTTTGACCGCAGGAAATCCAGGAACACTAGCATACTCTGGGCAACAGCGAATTAATGAAACCATGTTCTTAGCAATAGTTTCATCAGAACAAGAAGACAAGTTCAGAATCTGCACATCTCTTTTGATCATTAGGCTGTGAGGTTGCACATTTTTATGGGAAAACCATTCCTTGTAGCCAGACAAACAAGGTCTCTTCGAAGGCAAGCCATGGATTCTACTATGTGTGGGGCATGAAGGTGTCACATTCACCATATTTGGTTCTGGTCGTGGAGCAGAAGGTAAGCCAAAAACTGTAGATTTCTGGGGACAACTTAACAACATATCTATCATGTCTTTTAGGACTTCTGCCTTTTTCGGAAGCCAATAGACAATATGAGCTTGTGATTTTTTCTCTGGTCTTTCATTGATTAGTTTTCTCAGATGATGCCACTGTTTATTTTCGGAGACAATCTGGTGTCCTTTGCTGTGAGTATTAATTGGTTCTTTAGATGGTAAACCTATCACTCTGGTTTTTCTAGGACAAGTGGGCAAAAATTCTACCATGCTAGGATTTAGCCCCCTTGACGAAAAACCAAGGAAAGACAGTTTGTTGTGTGGCACGGAAGGAAAACCAGGAATAGTTGCATATCTGGGACAAGATGGTAATATATTTACCATGTGTTTTAAAACCTCCTTCTCTACATGTGTATTTTCATAAACCAGAGCAAGACAACTTCTGAATTCTCTTTCTAACATGAATTCCTTCAAAATGTGCCAGTTTTTGATATCTTCCATTCTGTTTCGTCTAAACGGCATACCTGCAATACTTGTTTGACTGGGGCAGGTGGGAAGGAGACTGGCCATATTTGGAGTACTTAGAACTTCCTTCACTGGAGAAGAAGGAAACCCTGCCACTCTGGCCTTTCTCGGGCATGTTGGCAACATAGAAACCATGGCTTTCATCATCTTAGAGTCACTGAGCGCTTGTTCTTGGACAGAAGACATGTCTGTTACAAATGCCTGTTTTGTCTGTAATGGTTTCTTCCACAGAGAATCTCTCTCCCAAACACAGTTTTCATAGCCAATATCTGATCCTACAGAAGCTAAACCTGGCACTCGAGAAACCCTGGGACATGTGGGTAAGAATTCGACCATGTTTGGCTGGCTTTTGAAAATAGATGGAACTCCAGGAACACTAGCAGACCTGGTACAAGATGGGGTTAAAGCAACCATGTCTGCTATATCTTCAATGTTATAAAAGGAACTGGAATAATTAGAATACAGGAGCAGTGGCAGTCCTTTGCGAGGTACCTTCAGAAATAGTAGATCCTTATCTTCAGGCCATACTATCACTTGTGCCAGAAGTAAAGATGGCACACCAGGAATATTGGATATTTGTGGGCAACTTGGTAATAATGCAATCATATTTGGCGCTTGTACTTTTGCTTTAATCAGAGTTTTGGACTGATTTTTAGATGGCAAATGAGATATGCCTTTTGGACATAATGGACCAAGTTCCACCTGAGATATGTACGATGATATGTAAGATTTTTCTCCCATATTGACTTCGGTGTTGAGTTTCTGTGGTAATCCAATGTTAGAGTGTGCCCTCAAAGTAACTGGTTCTGAGACATCCATGCTGCTCGATGTCTTCTTACTGATCTGAGGTATTGGAAGAACAGGGTTTACAAGTTTTATAGTCTCATTTTGTGGCTTCTCCAAATATGAGTTGTTTGCAATAAAATGCTCTTGGGACTGAACTTCTGATGTACTTTTCATCATCATTTTAGGGAAAGCAGAACTATCCTCTCCAACACAAGATGACATAGCAGCCATAATTTCATTTCTGAAGGAACAGGAGACATCAAAGATTAGTGTAATAACAAAAAGACTGAGGCGCGTCACATCTGTATGACAGATGTTCTGTTCTTATAAAAATAACTTTGGTCAGTCAAAAAAAAAACTATACAAACTTACCCTGAATCCGTAGTTACAACCTCCTTTTTATGGGCATCTACTATTTCCATTATTGGTTTTGTTGCAGCAATTTGAGGCAAGTTCAGCAAAGGTTGCTGTGGTCCTGAGGTATGTTGGGATTGAGTGGCAGAAACGGGGACATGGTGGTCCAGGTCTGGTTGGGCTATAGGACTTTCCATGTGAACAGGCATCTTGGATATGTGAAAAGTTGACTGGATTACATGCTTCTTTTCTGATGTAGAAGATGTAGAGTCATTAACATCAGGAATTTGTTTTTGTGTAAAGGTACGGGGAGGAAGTGTTGGCTGTATGTTAGAGGATGCCCTTGTTTTTTTCCTTGATTTTTTCTGATTCATCTGTGTTTTTGACATCTTGCTATTTTTTAGCTCTGGGTCTAATGGAGGTCTGGGGTTAACGGGCAGCAATGAGGTCATACTCTGAGGTCTGAGGGATAAACACATGAAGATCAGAGTTACAATGTCAGGATGTAAGAAGTCTTTCCAACGCAGTAATGCAGTCATATCCAGGCTAAGAATTCCAATCAACATTATACAAACAGCAAGGACAGCAAGAAGCTACTGGAATTATCTAAAGCAAAAGCTCTAAAGATTCAAACCTTTATGTAATAAATCAAACGGATCTCCAAGTCTAACCAAGAAGCAGTGACCAAGAAGCTGTGGAATAATACGTTGCATAAACAAGACTTTGACCATGATACTTTTGTTGAAATATAAATGCTACAAGATGAATTATTATAACTGCAAATGTTAGGCAAAGGATCATTCATGCAATGCCAAAAATGCACTGGTAGTTCTTCCAATGCTTTAATGGTTACAAGATTATGCGTAGCAGCACAGTGACCCATGGGGAACCATCGGTCTAGATCCTATGATACAGTTCATTCCTTTAGTTTCATGGTGAATTCCACTGGCATTTTCAGTTGAATAACCTCTCTGGCATGTCTGTTTCTGCGCATGAAATTTGGCACACAGCAATGTGGCTCTATTTTTGACCGACTTCAATGATGTTTCTATGATTCTGGGTATAGTAACATGACTGGCCTTTGGCTGGTCATTGTATTCCAAAATGACTAATATTTTCCAAAATATTGGTCTTATCAACTTGCCATTTTTGTTAGTCTCTTTCTTGACCAGAAACACATAAACATGACAAACTGCAGCAGTCAATTATTTCCAGATTTTGTGTGATGCCTGAGATACACACACAGAGTCCACTTCCCTTTTATAATATAGGACAGAAGCTATTTAACTGAAGGCAGGGAACTAAGATTGTGCAATGAAAATGAAGCATTGTGAATGCTAGGTACTACTAGTAGTATTTAGATTATTTCTTTGAATAATTTTTCATCTGTTCATTAGTGTCAAAGAAAATCATTTTTGATTGACTGAACTTGTAAATGTGGGTTTTCTTTGGGTATATAGTTACCAAGAGACACATGTTAAAATTTAAACCAGTAAAAAAGTAACTGAACATACTAATACCACTGCTCAGTCACACAACACTTTTCCCCTCCTACTCACTCAAAGCTTGCCAACCCAGGGAAAGGTAACTGTAAACAAGATTTAATTAATAACTGACCTTTTTGAGTAGTTCAGACAAATAAAGACAAACAAGTCATGACTTTCAACCTTTTCAAAAACTTGGGGGGAAAAAAAGGAAAAACATAAATTTGGTCATTAAACTGTGCACTGCACCTCTTACAGTGGTAAAGAACATGTGTGTTAATTTGGAAAAGGATTGAGTGAATAGCTTTTGACAAATCAGTTGGACGTTAATCTTAGACAGGCAGAAGGATGGATATCTTTATTTCCCTGCCATATAACAACATTTAAAAAACTGACAGACACAGAGGAATAAACTGAGATTTAACACTACACTGTTTTTGACTAAAACATTAGATAAGTAATAATTCCGCACACTGGAAATTCTGTTCATACCAAAGTGAAATACAGTAAAAAAAAAAAAAAAAAAAAAAAAAAAAAAGTATGAAAACGTAAGCTGAAAGATGCACATTTTCTTAAATTACTACAGATAAATATGTTGATGAAAGCAGTTTTCGTATGAGAAGAAGGAAGAGCGTTATGATGCCAAACAAATACAACTGAAGGCTGCAGTTTTAAAACTTCATTAACCATCAGTACAATAGAAGCCTTATAGAGGTCCACAACAGCTGAAATGTCAGTTTCAGCTGCTTCATTTTCCGTTAATATGACAGCAGCTGACTACATGGCCACATTTCTGTTATGTTGCAAACACAATGACAGCTGAAGAAATGTGCTGCAAGTATGAAACAAACATTTACTAATTATTTTCATCACTTGTATCATGACACTGCACCCTCTTCGCCATTTCTGACACACACAGCAAATCCGTTGCAGGATAAATACATGCCATGCTAATGTTTGATTTAAAAAATTTTTAAAAGGTATTAAATGAAAAGTCTTGGTGTTATGAACACAATGCTGACCACACCAAATATAGAGCATCACAGTTGTTAATGTTTTTACTTTTACTCACCCTGCAGATGTTCTGACTACTTCAATTCCAAATGCAGGGTCTCTTTTCCGTTCTGAAGCCCTGGACAGTTCTGGTCTCCGGCCCGCAGTGCTCATTCCCACAAATCCAGAGTTTCTAGGATCAGGAGCTAAGGAACAAAACAAAAAAAGCCTTAGAAATGCACATATTTCAAACAGATGTAGTACTTATTCTGCATTTTGTGTTCATCCTTACTAGTGGGTGTTGTACTCTGGCTGTCCTCTTCACTGAGTGTGCTCAGCTGTCTTTGGAATTCTAATAAGAAACAATATAGAGGCAGAGGTTATACATGTTGTATCCCAAATCTCACATCACAGCATTTAATAGAGGATTTAAGTCAACTAAATTGCATTCATATAGCATGACATCACAATCTGTACAGTTTACAGTTTGACGATCAGTTAACTTCCAGCTGGATTAACTGCAAAACTTAAAACTACCAGATGGGGGAGTCAATTTCTCTGATATGGACAATTTACTATTCTATTTTCTTCTTTAAAAAAAAAAATTATAAATAAAAAAAATAAAACACTTTTTATGGTTTTCTATTGATGTACAAATAGATAATGACTGTCAGCCAGCTCTCATTGCACAACACATAATACAATTACAGTTTAATACAATACAATACAATACAATGGGTTTTATTGCCGTTGGAAAATACCACTGTACAGTGCAACAAAATTTGCTCAAGCAAAATACACACATATATTATGAGACAGTAAAGAATAATATATATATATATATATATATATATATATATATATATATATATATATATATATATATATGTGTGTGTGTGTGTGTGTGTGTGTGTGTGTGTGTGAGTGTGTGTGTATAAAACTATAACATTAAAAAGTCAATATATGTATAAAACATTCAAGTAAAAAACAAAACACACACACATAAGTGAATAGAGTATCACAATGTTCAGAATATAAAACATATATAATAGACAGTAATGGCTATAATGTTGAGTATTTTTAGGTAAACTGTGTAGTACAGTGTCCTGAGTATACAGTAAGTTTTGCTACTATTTACACAGCAGTAGAATGCAACATTGTAAAGTGTAAAGAGCAGCTGTAAGCAGATAAGTAAAGAAGGAAGTTTGACAGTCCTGTAGCTGGATGGACTTGGTGTTATGAGTATAGTAATATGAATTTTTCACATTACATTTCAAATGACATCTAATGTGTTAAGCTCAATCCAAAGGGAGTGGGTTGGGTTCAAGAGTCTAAAATTCCACGAAGCTGCCCAGAAGATTTGGAATGGGTGCTGTGAGTCTGGATCTATTCAAGGCTGAGAACATGTCATTTTTTTTTTTTTTCATTTGATTCAATACCTGTACCTTGGTCACTGGGGGGGGCTATAACAGTTTGGGATGTAACAGGCTGCTGGCGAGGAGGAAGAGGTGGAGGAGGTCCACAGAGAGCAGAGTGTGGATTTAGAGTGGGGGTCTCTACTGGGGGTGTGACTTGGGGTCTCCAGGAGGGAATAAATCCAGACTCTGTTTGGGGTTTTTCTTCTGGAAACTGACCCGTATGCAAAGAGGATGAAGCTGACAGGAAGAAATACAATGAAGCAGAGGGGCAACGGGAAGAAGAAGAAGAAGAAGAAGAAGAAGAGGGTAGAGGAGAGGAAACAAAGAGTGGGATATTAGCAACAGAACTGAATGGATGCTTTTCTAAAGGTTTGGCAGGAATATTTTACAATGTAATTAATGCATGCAGGGGTTCAAAGCCATAGCCAGACGCCAAACATTGAACTGATACTCAAAACCTGAAACATTCATATTAAATATAGTCAAACAATATCATGCACTGAGACTGAACCTACTTTGTAAGATCATTCCAGCTGATAAAGTCAACATTTTGTGAATTATATTACACATTATAATAGAAGCAATGTTACAACTGAGGCTGAACTCCAGTTTTCTGAGCATTATTTTTAATATTTCGAAGAAAACTCAAGTGTTGTCGTACATTAAACAAGTGGTGCCAGGCACAACAAAGCCTCCCTTCACACATATTTTATCTTATTTTGGCATCAATCCAGTTGATGTCATCATGTCTATGCATGTGCTAGATGTCAACACATTAATTGCCTCTAGATATGTGCCAAATATTAAGTAATGTGAAAGAAAATTTATGTTTTAACGACATGAAAATAAGTTAATGGGGGAAAAAAAGATTTAAAAATAAAAAAAAATATATTAACGCTGAACTACTTTTCCTAAAATGGAATAGCATCTATTCTGGCTCACTGTCAACCTATAAACCTAATGTGATATGAATTCAACCAATAGTTTTTCTCCTAAAGTGTTAACAAACAAACAACCAAAAACAATATGGCAGGCACCTGAAGTTTTAATTCCAGTAATTGACTCAAATGACTCAAAGCAGCAAGTTAGTAAATCACACAGAGGAAGAAGTAGACACGAGTCAGATTAAAGAGTACAGGAGGGAGGCGCAAGGCTGAACAGAGATGCACCAATACCAATTATTTTGTGAATAATATTGATTATCTGCCTGTTTTAACCTCTTCATTCCATTTTCCCCACACAGGACATCTCCACAAACACATTATATTGTTTGAATATCTTATTATTTCCATAGGTTCAGTTTGCAGTACATAGTCAGTCATCTAATGTAATATAACATAAGACTTGAGTTTTCTTTATCAGTAACACACATAGTAACATTTCATTAGCTTTATTCTGGAAGCATTTTACTTGTAGAACAGTGTTATCCAGAATTAATTTGCTTTATGGAATAGAATCAACTACCAGGGAAACAGACCAGGCCCTTCATTCAGCTCACTTAAATTACCTTAGACTATTGATCGCTGATAATAAGGTGTTCAAAAAGGTTGTTAGCTTGTGGACAGCTTTAAAGGTTTCTGTCTCTCAAAATGTTCATTGTTCATTATGTTTTCATAATTGTTCCTCCATGATTTCACAGAAGTTACTATCTGCATGACAGGAACTGTGTAACTAGTAATATTTACTTCAAATTTACTAAGGATTTCTGTGTGGAAATTGTTGCCTAAAAACTTAAGCAAGTAAGCATTCTTTTTTTTTTTTTTTTTCCAGTGTAGACATGCAAGGCTGGGTATTGACCTTCAATAGTTTATTACATTGACCAAAAAGTCAACTGTAACAGTGGGAAAACCACATTTCAACATGGAAGGAATGAAGAATAAGGTATTTTTATGTTTTAAAACTCCTTCGAGGGCAGCACAGTGGTGCAGTAGTTAGCACTCGTGCCTCACAGCAAGAAGGACTCTGGTTCTATTCCCACACCAGACCATTCTGTGTGGAGTTTGCATGTTCTCCTGTGTCTGTGTGGGTTTTCTCCAGGTACTCCGGTTTCCTCCCACCATCCAAACACATGCACTGATAGGTTAATTGGTTAATCTAAATTGGCCATAGGTGTGAATGTGAGAGTGATTGTTTGTCTATATATGTTCAGCCCTGAGATGATCATATAGGGTGTACCCCACCTTCACCCATTGTAGCCCCCTTGACCCCTGTGACCCTAGTGAGGATAAAGCAGATGACGAGACAAAAACTCCTTTGAGTATGTGTTAAAATGTTAATAAACTGAAAAAAATAATAAAAGAAATTGTGCACTTTGGCAATGTCATAAAAAATTAGTATTGAACAAAATATTGTTTCGGAAATGGCACCAAATCATTGTCTAACCACAACCCAAAGATTAAGCCAATTATCCACATTCCAGGGTTATGCCTCACTCAACATTTCCAAACATGAACCCCAAACCTATTGTTGCCACTTCTGAATGATAGCCCTATATGCATGACTCATCTGAGAGTAACTGGTCAAGCTAATATTTTGGTACAAATTGTGATTGGTGCATTTCTGAAGGTGTTTCTCTCAGTTATAAGTGGAGCTACATTACATGGTATCTCTATTTTCTGTTTTTTCTGCACCACTGCAGCATGTCCAGGATCATTGGTAGAGAAATGCAGAGACTTTGGAGAGAGGGCTGGTTGAGCTAGAGGAGCCTGAGATTTAGGAGGCTTCCATTCAGTCAGCCAGGAAGCTGGAGAGAAGAGGAGTAGGAGAAAACATGGAGGTATAGGGAAATAAATACAAGTGGAAAAGAATAACAGGAGGTGTGACAGGAAGTCCCTGTACCTGTCTCTGGGGCAGATGGCAGACTGGTGGGTCTGGTCAGAGCAGACCCAGCCTCCCTGGCAGAGGGGAGGCGGGATTTGGGTTGACGAAGAGGAGGTGGAGGAGGGGGTAAAGGAGGGATGGTGATAGGCGCTGGGGAGGGGGAGGCAGAGGAGGGAGAGAAGGAAGAAATGGAAGGAACGCTCTGAGCTCTCCAAGCTGAGAGAAAATGAAGGAAAGAAGGGAAGAAAAAAGAATGAAAAAGAGGTTTTTGGAAAATAAAGTCAACATTTCTTTGTGTGATATGCACTGTCTGTGTACATGTAAAACAAAAACATAAACATGATACTAGAATAATTATATACATCTTATGAAAAGCACAGAAAATCAAAAGCCTGGATATATTTTTTTAAACAATTAAAGTTTCCTAGAAATAGATAAACTGCTATTTGGGACTAAAAAGCCCAGTTCGATAAAAACTTTCAAATGAAGGAGGGTGGGGTGGGCAATCCTGGTCCTCAAAGGGCCAGTATCCTGCATGTTTTAGATACATACCTCTGCAATCACACCTCGATGCAATTGCATCATTATCAGGTTTCTGGAGAGTCTGGTGATGAGGTGATCATAAATTAAATCAGGTGTAATGGAAGAGGAAAATATGTAAAACATGCAATATATTGGCCCTCGAAAAGAAAGTTTGGCCAAAAATGCTTTAAGGAGTATTATTTAAAGGGAATTATGCATTTTCAAACATGTCCCTGTGGTCTACATAACTGTAAATGCTATGCTTGGGTCTGAAATCTTCATTAATTCAACTCCATAGATCCATTTTCAACACTATTTTTCTAGTAAAAAAAGGTTTTCTTAAGGAGCGCTACCTGGACTCAAAATAAGCAATAATAATTAGAGGTGCTCTATTGGATGGGAAAATAGCAAGACAAAAAAAAAAAAAAAAAAAAAGATTTTATTTTTTTTTTTTACTATTTTTCTAGTGTTGTAATTATGACACCAGAAAGGTTATTTTGTGCACTGGCCTTTTAAATGAACCAGAGTGCCCCCCCCCACCCAGGTTGTTGACTTTACTTTCTGTCCTGTTCAGCCACTTGTGTTCATTAATACAATCAACAACTGAATGTTTTAGGTAATCAGCTGAAAGTGTGGACATAATTTACATTTTTACTACAACCACTGCTGCTGATAAACAATTATGTCATACTTTGAGAAATGTTCGTAGTAATTTATATGTGCAAATGCCGTGACATAACTAGTTATAGATGTAACATATTAAGCAGGAATTGAAAATGATGTAGAAATCCACTTAATTTTTTTGCCAGAATGAATATGAAGATAACTTTGCAACACCTGGAGGGTTCAAATTGAATCTTTATTAAGGTCCAAATACACAAATAAATGAACCGATGACTGAAAAATGTGTGTTTCACTAAACATGACCCTATTAAACCAGGTCATTACAGAGGTGTTGTTGTATTTTCAAGCTTCTAATCTATTCCAGAAACAGGTTTAACAAATTGTAGTGAACTATGATGGGTTTTTTTACATTAGAAAAGGGAAACTCTGAGTTTTCGCTTCCTTCACAGCTGATCTGTTAAATTAAATATAGATTCATATCAAAATCAAAAGATAAAACTGTCAGTTATTTCACTGGAGAAAGAAATAAACAATTAAAACAAAACATTACTGTATATCTGAACACACAGAGCCACTTAAATACACACAGCTCCATCAGAACACACATCTGATACCTTTGTTCAGTTAAATATTACTTTATTTATTAGTTTGTTGTTTTGTTTCATAATGTAAACGTTTTTTTAGATTAACATCCAGTAGACATTGAAGCAACCTGGGAAACAATCTGGGAAATATCAGAACTACTGCAAAAAAAACATTTTTGTGCATATTTCACATATTAAACTAACCACAATCCAAAGATTAAGACAATTATCACCATTCCAGGATTATGAAAAATATTTAAAACCCACTCAACATTTCCAAACCTCTAGAACGTCATTGACCAAAAACCATCATGAAAAGATAAACCACTAAAATTGTGATTAAAAATAATTGTTTTTCCACCCAACATTGATTTCCAAAATCTCAATAAATTAAAATAGTAGCATTGTGTTGTTTCAAATGAGGATAAGATTGTTTTATTTCTTTATTTCATGATTCAATATTAGATGAGATGAGATAGATTAGATTAGATTAGATTAGATTAGATTAGATTAGATTAGATTAGATTAGATTAGATTAGATTAGATTAGATTAGATTAGATTAGATCCCACAACAGGGTACTTCTATAGTCATGGTAGCAACTGAATAAATTGCAAGAAAAAGTGTGCATGCATGAAAGTAGTGCATGGAAACAAACAACATAAGATAAAATAAATATATATATATATATATATATATATATATATATATATATATACATATATATATATATATATTCATAAATACTATACAGACTACGTACATATAGAATAGATTTACAAAACCCAGTTTTGAATCATGAAATTCAATAATAAAAAAATTAAAAAAAAACAGTGAGTGCCAGTGGTGTGTACCTGGTCTTGTGGTGTCAGAGAAAGCAGGAGGATGGGGTGAAGGATCAGAGGAAAGAGAGGAGGAAAAGCGAGCTTTGGGAGGGGTGAATGTAGGAAGACCCTGCGCCTCCCAACCCTCAGTAGGAGAGGACTCACAGTGGAAGCTATGGGGTCTCCGAGGAGCTGAAATAGGCAATGAACGAACTAGCAGAGGACATACAGGAAGTAGAAAGAAAAGACCAAAGGAGAGGAGGATAGAGGAAACCACAGGAGAAGAAATATAGAAGGGTATCAGCCAACAAAATAGGAAAGGAACAAACCATCACACTGTTTGGAAAAAAAAAAAAAAGCATTTGGGGGAATATATGTTCTTACATATTATTTTAAAGATGATAACAAGGGTTTGCTTAAAACTACCTAATTACAAAAACACACACTTATTATTTACTATGACCTTACATTAACCCTTCATATGACACTCATAGATATACCTGTGTGTTATTAGACATAGTCAGCTACTTCCTTGTCAGTTGGCATGACAACCGTCTCCCTCTCTTGCCATAAAACAACTTTAAAAAGGTTATAAACTGACCAAAAAAATCACTCGTATTTAATATTTACATATTCAATATTAATACAGTTTCTCTGAATCACTGCATAGTATTTAATGTAATGCTCAAATGACCAAAAACAGTCACTTGTATAATAAATGGTTAATAAAGTCATATTGTTTATTTTCTTATTATTTTAACTTTTTTTTTTGGTTGAATTAAGCAAAAAAAATTAAATCTTGAATTAAGTACAAAAAAAAGGCTGTCAATGGAACAAGTGAAAATGATCTTGGTAAAAAAAAAAAAATTCAAATAAGATTTTCAAGATCTTTTGTTTAAAAATAAATTATTATATCTCACTAAAAAGTTACTCTTGCAGGAGGAATTGCAGGATGACAACATCTAAGATTAATTTTGTCCCAGCCACCCGACTGTTAAATAAGCCCTTTAAATGTGCAATTAATGGGCAGAGACATTTGTATTTAGATATGTAATTATTATCATCTATTCATCTACCTAGTTTTAAAGTAGTTTTAGGTCACTTGATGCACTTTTTAAATTAGTATTTTAGTATTTATTGAATGTGTTTTAATCATGTTGACTGTGCATCGATGTTTCATTTCTACAGTGTGTCTATGATGTTTTGTGTAAAATGACAAATTATACTTATCTATCTATTTTTTTTAGGTGATTATGTGTGATCTCAAGTGTGATGAGATATTTTGACTATAAATGAAAATAAAAATACACTTGGTAAGATTAAAATTTTTGCAGTGTATCTGGTGTGTAAGAAAAAAGTGACCACGATGAGGAAAATTCTATTGATTGATACCTGATCCAGCACCAGGCTGGAAGATTTTGGGAAGTGCAGGAGGGTGAGCACGTGTAAAGGCTGGCAGAGTGTAGGCATAGAGGGAGGACGTAGCCCCCTGGGTGGTTACTGGTGGTGGTGAAGGGATTTGTAAAAAAGTAGATGGAACAGAGGGGTCTGGGGGTTCAGGAGGAGGAGGAGACAAGGCTGAGATGCCGGAAGACGATTTCCAATCAATCTCTGAAGGTGAAAGATAATAGATGAAATGAATGGAGCGACAGGATGAGGAGGAAAATATGTAATTAAGCGGAAAAGAGGAAGAGAAAGAATTTTTGAGGGAACAGAGAAAAACAATGAAGACAATGAAAGTATTAAGTGAAAATGACTATGTCTATATGCACAAAATATTCCAAAGGTTTTTACGTCAAAAATGACAATAAAACCTTTTTATATAAACAATGATAATGAATATTCTAATAATACATGTGGCTGTTAACATACAGCCACATGTAAATTAAAATATGGACAAATATCTGGAACCGTTTGCTCAAACACAAACAGGAAAGAGTTGGCACCATATGGAACAAGAAAAATAGAAATAAATAAATAAATAAATAAAAGCAGAGATATTAAAAAATGGGTGGAAAATCTAAATCCCCTCCAGATGGAGCTTAGCAGTATTAACAGATATTATCAACACTGAAGTGCAAGATAAAGTACATTTCAATATTACTGCTTCTTTTTTAATTAATGTGCATTTCATACTGTTTTAATTATTTCTTATTACATTACATGAATATACAGTATTCATTCTTTGACTTATAATAAATAATATACTTTAGATTTCTTCTTCTGATATTAAAGGTGGGTTTTTCCTTTAGTATCTCCACTACAAAGTGAAAAAAATCAGCTTGATAACAAGTTTGGATACAACTCACAACGTTAAAACATCCACTAATAATACAGAATAAAACTGACTACTGCATAATTATCCAAAAGGTGTTGGTCAGAAAATAATGTTTAGTTAATTTATTCCAGACATGTGTCCATATTGTCATATTGAAATGGAGTGAGTTTATATAGTTTATATTTTACTTCACAGACCCTCACATTCACTAGTAGGCGACTGCCAGATGCTACTGGGAGCAATTGAGGGTCGACATGTGGATTCAAACTGTCAAACCTTCAGTCATCAGGTGACCTGCTCCACCAATTGAATCACAGCAGTCAATTTAGAATAATAGATGAATTAATGTGCATAAAAACATAGTGAATGATGGATTCAGACACAAGTGAAAGAGTAAATAACTGAATAAAAATGTAATGCATTATTATAATAAAATAAAGCTTTAATTGTCTGTGAATGTTAAAGGGAATTAAGATGAACAGTTAGAGTAAAATCATTCTTAATCTTTTTATGTTCAAAGTTCTGCAAGGATGTTTGAGTAAATATGAATATATAAATATGGAGGTGTCAAACTCATTTTAATTCAACATGATCTGAAGTGGTTAAATAATATAATAATCTATAAATAATATCAACTTCTACCTTTTCTCTACATTTTAGAGTGAAAAAATATATTTGTATAATGAAAATGTTTATGTCTATAAATGATCCTGCATCTTAAATGTGAATAACATGAACAAATTATGAACCGACTGAAATTTCTTAAGAAAAATAAGTGCAATTTTATCATTTATACGTGCGCATTAAAAGTTACATATCACGGTGGATCTACAAAGACCCAACACATTTAATAACAGACAGAATATTGTTAAAATTGCACTTACTTCTCTGAAGACATTTAAGCTTATACACAGTTTTTTGTGAAGGTATAGTTTGTGAATGCCAACATTTTGAAGTTGTCATTATTTCTAAGTTACGCTGATAGTATTCTCTTGATTTGACACATTTCAGATGAATGTGAACTAAAATTATTGTTAATATCTTCAGTGTCATTTTCGCATTTAACAAATTTTATCCCAGGACCCAGATTGGACCCTCGAGCGAGCAGGTTTTGGCCCACAGGCCGTGTGTTTGACCCTCATGGACTAGTGTGTAATGGGATTAAGCTTTATAAATTAACCTCAGAAACATAAAGTTACCTGTGGGACCTGATTCAACTGCAGGCCTCCATGCTAGATCATGTACTCTGGAGGCAGAAGGGCCAGAGGCTGCTTCAGAACAGAGAAGGAACAGCAAACAGAAAGGGTAAGCGAAAAGGGAAATGATTTTAAAATAAGAGTGAAAAGAGGAAGCAGCAGTTTGAGGTCAACACTTCAAAGAGAAATAAAATGGTGTGAGGGGATAAACCTGACTGACAACAGAACAACTACCACAGGAAAAAAGACATGTGATCATAACCCAGTGTTTCTGGGGAAGTCACATTTGTCTTCATCAGGGTATGGACACATTTTATCTTATTTTAGACATTTAAAAGAAAATTCCACTGGGGTAAAACACATCTATAAGAATGATGATTTTTGTCACTTTTTATCACAATAATGTACATTGTATTATACTATAGACATCTAAACGTATGTGTCATAAAAGCAAAAAGTTGAGAAACTAAAGTAGCTTTATAAAAAAAAAAAAAAAAAAAAAAAAAAAAGGGCAATGACACTTGCATTCTTCAAAAACACGAGACAAACATTGAGATAAAAATGTTCCTGGAGTGGACCTGAGAGATTTTTTTCAGCTGTAAGAAGATTTGGTTAAAATTTAAAACACATTCAAACACATAAACAAAAAAAATTCAAGCACTTTCCAGACCTTGAAAACACAACATTGAAATTAAAGCATTTTCAAGGATATACATATACATTTATCAGCTACATACAGTATGTGACATGGGTGTAGTAATGTTCAGTAAAACATGTGATGATAATGTCAGGCTACACTACAGTTAAATGTACAACAACTGAACATAGTCGACACACGGAGTCGACCTGAATGAATATAGATGAAAACAATTCAATATGGGCACTACAGTAAAACCACTACTGTTGAGGTGGTTCAGTGGTTTCCCAGTCTTACCAGTAACAGCAGTGGCAGATCCGAAGCTGACTCGTCGTTCTTCGCTCGTTTCCTCATCACTGTCATTGAAGTCATCGAGGTTACCGATGTCACTCTGTTTCATGCTCATCAGACTGGCCAGACTCTGCATGTCCTCATCTCTAAAAGAAAGATAGAAAGTTATTAAAAGAAAGAAAGAAATCTGTGGTCTGGTCTTTAATATCTGGTCATTGTATGATACTTTTTTTTTTTTTATATCTGTACACAAAGTTTATGCAAGTATCAGCAAATCGAATGTAATGTTTTTAATGCCATGACAGTAAACATGACAGTTTAACATCAACAAGCTTTAACCAGGTTTTAAATAGTTCCTCCTCTAATCGCTTTTGCTAAAATCCACATTTTCCCCTTTTTCCCACAAATTCTACTATTCCTTCTGCTCTTTCACCACATCATGAACACACAACACCTTGCATTCCATGCATCCAGTATTGTGACCATAGACAAAAGCCAATTAAAGGGTTCAGCGTGTCAATTATCACACTATACTTCTAATCAAAATTATTAAATGTTCATAGAATCTAAATAAATTAGGAATAACAATGCCTTTTTTCCCCATACAAAATGGATTTAACCCTTTATATGCCACTCATTGAAATTTTGTGCCACCCTTCGTACGTTACTGGACGTCATCATCTAGCTTCTCTTCCATTAAAACTCATGAGCAGCATTTGCCAAAAAGTCGATACATGCAATAAAACAACTGCTTTAAAGTCATAAACTGATAAAAAAAAAAAATCCATGTTTTACATTTACAGCTTAAAAATGTCTATAGAATATCTCTGAGTCACTGTGTAATTTTATAAAAAACCAACATTATCCTTGACCTCACTGAAGCACAAGACTGACCCCTTATTTAACGAATGTAGAAATGACTAAAATAGTCAATCACTTGCCCGATAAAAGAGTTCATGACTTTTAATGGTTTTTAATGACCCGCAGAAACCCCGTGTGGTACAGATAGATCGTTGAGGTCATGACTTACGTGGCTTTTCCCTCCTTCAGGAAGATACAGGATAAGTTTAGTTTGAGTGTAGCTTCCACCACTTTGACTGACAACGGCTTCAGCTTTAACGTCACGTCGTACTGGGCTCGTGTGGCGCTGGCATACTTGTTCATGTTGACATCAACTGACGCCAGTACCTTCCTGCGACCCTTTGTCTCCTGACAAGTAGGGGGGAAAAAAACAAAACCAACTTTAACGGATTAGTTGATTTTCCAGCTGTTTTGAAAAATAACTAAATAAAATAAACGTCAGACTCACATTTTCAATGACAAACGTCCATTCTTTGTCTTCAAACTCCTCTGCTGTAGGTTCCTGTCAGTCAGAATATTACACATTAATTAATACTTATTATTCTACAGCACAGAATAAGAATAATAAGAATACATAACATTTATAAAGCACATTTCCTTCAACTGAATCTCAAAGTGCAACAGAGAAAAGAAAGTCCAATAATAAAAAATAAAATATCTATTTTTTTTTTTATTGTCATTGCGAGACACAATGAAATTATATTTAGCAGCATCTCTCTCTTGGCACCACCATAAATAGTCATTAATAAAAAGATGAACACTTAATCATCAATAAAAGACAACATCATAAAAGCATTATATCATAAAAAAACAACAGATTATAAAAGGTTAATGTATGTATATGTGTGTACATATAAATAAAATAAAAAAGATTATATACATACACACAACATAGATTAAATGTAATAATTAATAAATTAAAAGCCCAGATGAAGCCATAAAACATACATGTGATGTGCATAAAAAGTTTATATTGTATTATAATGTAATATATCAATATAATTGTGCATATTATAATGTTTTAAAATACTAAAGATAAAAAAAACAAGTATCATGGTGGGTCATAAAAAGTCAGTTAATTTATCTGAGGTGAATATGACAAACCTTATGTGTTAATCCCATGATAACACTATTCCCTTGCAGAGACAACTTGTCTTTAACTCACCTTGAAAAGTGTGACAGTGATATCCAAGCACTCTGGAACCTGCCAAACCACCAGGCCTCGGTATGGGTTCTTAATCCCTGGCTGCCAGCTGTGGAGCTAAACAAAACAACACATGAAGGAAACAAACTTTAAAACAGAGCTGTCAACAGACTGTAAATATATTTAACACATAAACTTAGTTCTATGTCAAACATCTGTGGCTGAAAAGGAATTACTGCCTCAAAAATGTTGCTTTTTCTGATATAAATGTCCTCCTCAGTTATGGTCAGGCTATCCACAATGTACATTTAAATGATCTTTGGTCTCCTCCCTTTCACTGTTGTGTCCAATATTTATCCATAATGGCTATGATCCAGTTCTGTGTACTGACTCTGGGTTTCGAAAATAATGCTTATGTTATTAGTCCAATAACCTGAAGGATGTTGAGCCACATTTTGTAATAAACGTCCAAAATGTAATAACTTTTTCATTTCATTTTGTAATAAAGCCGCATTTTGTAATAAATGTTGCTGCATTATGTAATAAGTTATTACATTTTGCAGCAGCAGGGTGCTTTGGTGGTGTGGCATTAAGACTCAAGGAGCTGTTTGGGAAACATTCCAAGTGGTTTATGGCTTGGCTGGTAATTATACATATTAGACATATGGACAATTTGAAATTACGAATATATTTTGTAAATACAAATGTGGCAAAATGTATTACAAAATGCGTTGGGACAGTTTATTACAAAATGCGGCTTTATTACAAAATTAAATGAAAAAATGATTACATTTTGGACGTTTATTACAAAATGCGGCTCAACAAGGACCTGATTGGCTATTTGTATCAGCTGGTGTCTGTCCGTAAACTATTTTCTAAGAATCTTCTTCTCCAAAACTATTCATCAGAGTGACTTGTGGAACATCTTTTGGGTAAGGTCAACCAAGATTATTGAAAGAACTGGGAAATATTGACTGCTTACAGATTCCTATGAGGAGGTTAAGTCACGCCCCTCTACTTCTGGTCCATGGTGCTTAGCTCGCAAAAAATTTGAATGGGAGTGAATGGAGCGAGTCAAGCTAAATTCTGAAATTCACATATAATAGCTGTTAATAAGAAATATTTGATGTGGCATAGGCAGACCACCCGTTTTTGATGGGAATCAAACGTGACGTTAGGTTTTATGTGGGCTTAGTAAGAGACTACAATGTGCTGCGTATGTGACGTCACACTCCGCTCAGCTGTGGTGTGGAGTCTGTGGTGATGTCACATGTGTACCAGGCGTGTAGTCTAAATTATTAACGGGTTTTACTCACAAATTAATCAGCCGTTGGTTAACAGAAGCAGTTGAAACACACATAAATAATTATCATTTATTATGAGGTTCAACATGTGTGATTTAGGGCACATGACAAACCAGGTATGATTTTAACATTTTATTTCCCATTGAATACCATTCATTAATTTTCTGACCTCAGGCCCCATGAGCCTCCCGGAAGGAGCAGAGGCTTAAGCTCCCCATTGGTTTATAATATGAAAGAAAAGTGCTATAATTTGAAAGCATTTGAAGATATTGATAAAATGATTCATGTGTAATAGACAGGAAGTCACATATAAGGTTTCACTTGGTGCCAAGAGCTTTGACCTTGAGGGATGTTGAAAGGTCAACTGAATGCCCGTTAATATTGGTAAATATGCCATTGTATTACAGGATCTTTGGTCCTATTTTTAATGGTGATGAAATAGTTTAATGATGAGATAGAAAAAGTTTAAAAGGAAATTAGAAAAACTATTGCATTTAGACACGATTCCTGCTGTTTCAAAAATAAGAGTTAATGCACAGATTCACAGATTACAACAGGATAAAATAGAAGGTAATAGGTTTTAACCTCATATCATTATGCAACAATCATAATTATTTTGTGAGTATATTTATATAAAGGGTCTGTCTTCATTTCAGTTCAGTTCATAATCAGCCTCAACTAATAGAAAGTGTAACAACACACATTATGCACCATAATGAATGAAATAACATTTTAATTTCGAAGCTCGTCACCATCCTTTCTGTACCTTTGTGCAGTGTCGTCTGTTCCTCCTGATCCACACCACTCTCAGTTTGTCCGGTTGCCTGAAATCACAGGAAAGGAGGAATATATCAAACACTGCTGCTCTGCCGTCTGGATCATGGATCAATGCTCCAGAGTGATTCACTTCCTGAAAGGTTCCTGTTTTGTGTGTGCAAAAGTCTGATCAGCTGTCATTTATTGCTCGCTCTATGAACTCAACGTCTAGTCTAGTTGCAAATTATAGGTACAGCATTAAACGCATTCATGGGTCTGATCAACGTCAACTTGAAAAAGCTAATTTACACACAATATTTATGAGGTGTTTATGGAACTGTTATCCTTTTTAAAATACTACTTGTAGATAAAAAAGTAGGAACCAATTTAATCGATTGCACTGTTTACACCATAGCCATACCACATACATAAAAATATAGCTCGAATTTGACACTAAAACATATCTAAATAATCTGAACATGTATTAAATATGTCACATTTAAAAGAACCATTACCAAGAAATTACTGTGTATTTGCAATTTACCTACTATATCACTGTGGACCACTACACTGTATTAGTATTACATACATTAAATAATACATTGTGATCATATCTGGCTCATTTTAAAAAATAAGTTAACATGGTAGGTGATGCATAAACTGGTAAAGAGTCGTCCATGTGTTACTATGACAACGTGTCCATGTGTTATCACATTGCCATGTCAATAAAACAGAGAACTTTCAACATTTTATTCCAAAATTCATTTTCACCATATTTGAACATAATATCTAATGAGGTTTGTCCTACTTGATTATCAATTTCTGTTGAAAACCACATGTGTTTAATGTTTGTGTAAAGATTAAACAATCAAGTTCATGTGTTATTAAGAAGTAGTTTGAAATTTGTTGTTATTTATTGTTTGTTATACATAATGTTAAAATGCTTATAAATACTTACTCAAATTACAAAAGCACTCAGAGCGCAAATCTCCGCCAAGGCAGACAACCCACCCATCCCACCCTTTGAATGAAGAGAGATGCGCCGAGGACGTTACGTTTTTGCCAGTTTGTTTTTTCTGTGTGTTAGTTAGTAATATAACTCAAAACGTTATGGACGAATCTTGATGAACTTTTCAGAGTTGGTTGGTAATGGGGAGATCTGGAAATTATACCTTTTTAGTGGTGATCTGGAAGAGATCCTGGATCTGGATCACAATTTTACATTGGGGTAAAAGTGATTTCTTCCGGATCACCACAAAAATGTAATCATTTATTCCTGGTGACACTCCCAACACATCCTGAAAATTTCATCAAAATCTATCCATAATTTTTTCAGTTACCTTGCCCCCACCCCCACCCCCAAGGATCACCACCAAAATCTAATCATTTCCAGATCTCCCCATTACCAACCTACCCTGTAAATTTCAGCAAGATTCGTCCATAACTTTTTGAGTTATCTTACTAACTAACAGACAGACAAACAAACTCTAGCGAAAACATAACCTCTTTGGCGAAGCTAATATGTATAATACATGTATATAAATGACTCTGCATCCACAACAGAGACAGTTGAACAACTAATCTGTCTGTTACTGTTTGATCAGAGCCACATTCATTCATTCGTTTATTCAGAACTCAGGACAAACACTCAGCTCAATCTGAAAGTAGTCGTTGAGCTGAACAGCATTACATCAGGGGTTAGTAGAGTTCATCACTTGAGCCTGTCAACAAATACTGCATGTGTTTCCTGTTTGGAAAAGATATTAATGTAGATGACAACTGACTCCAGCACAACTTGCTCGTTCTTAGATACAGTAAACATCAGATGTGTTTTTTGCCTTATTTGAAACCAGGAGGTAGATCCTATTATTGCTCGGTTTAAACTGAATGAAAGGAGCTGAGGGTCTGACCCAGAGCAACACAACACAATCACAAACCCTCAGTTCATCAGAGCAAACGCAGTGAAGCCAGTGCTAGCATAAACAGAAGGCTTTCATGCACATTTGTCCGTCACAGCCCACTGTGGACAACTGGTCAGTTATCACTGCTCCTATGTACATGTACTGAACCTTTTCAACATTGTGAAGGATGAACATGAACAGTATCCTTGACCTCATTTTCAGTTTAATGACTTTAATTTCCTCCAGGACAAACATGCAGCCCCGCCAAAGGGTCTAGTCTAACCCGTGGGATAAATTAGTGAAATGCAAAGATTACACTGACATATTAAGAATCAGTTAATATAACCAGGTCAGTATCAATATAATATTTGTTCACTATTAATTCAGCATCAATTTAATAAAAGATAGTGAAGTTATAAGTCCAATTTGATTGGGTGAGAAGCAAAATTTCAGACAAATAAGAATAGAAACTACATAACAGTGTATTATTAAGAATGTTTTACATTAAAAACTTATTGCAAAGCAGTTACTTGGCATGATTTAATAATAATAATAATAATAATAATAATAATAATAATAATAATAATAATAATAATAATAATAATAATAATAATAATAATAATAATAATAATAATAATAATAATAATAATAATAATAATGTAAATGCTTCTTGTAGCACAAAGTCAGTACTTAGTGTAATGTCTGTCTCTGACAAAAGGTAGCCCCAAATATTAATAAAAATACACCATTTAATGTCCTAACACAGTTAACAAATAAATGTGTTGGATGAAAAACAGATTGACCTAATAACTCACTGAAATGTTGAATGTGCAAAATATAATGACATGTCACATACAAACAGATTTTACACTGACTACCAGACACTGGGAGAAACCTTTTTTTTTTTCTTGTTTTTAATGCTGTTTATATTTCCTGTACACTGACAAATATGTTAAACCATAAATGTACCACTGACCTAAAAACATAAATACTGAAAAATGGAGACAAATGTGCAAATCTATATCAGTCATTATCGATATCAGATCATTCAAAAGATGCTCAGTTCAAATCAGTTTGATTAATTAAGGCCAATATTAGAAACTAATATCATCAATCTTTATATTTGTTCTTCCACTCCTAATGTTGTGTTTATCTTTTCTTCCCGCTTCTCAATTCATCCACCGTGCAATGAAGTAAACACTGAACACTAAAAGTCTAAAAATAATATTAATCACATTTCGTTTCTTAATACTGACTTAAGCACATTTATTAAAAGCTCATCCCACACGTACGGCGACACGTGTTCACAGCTCTGCTAACAAAGAGGAACTCTGTAGAGCAAAGATTAAGCTCTTAACATGTGCCACTGACTGGCATTTAATGAGGACTGTTACTATGCAGGACACACAAATGAAGACAGTGACACTAAGAGGATTGTGGGAAGTCAGTACCTTATAAATTTCCTTTCCCATAATCCACTGCATGACTTAACTTCAATGCAGGGATTTAGAAGAAAGTGGCATGAGGTCATTAAATGGCTTAATTTATGGCTTTATTTGGTAAAATTTTAAAAACTTTTCACTCTCATATTTAATAATAATTTGACTAATTAAGGGTTTGAAAATATCACTTTAGTGTAGAAAAATATTAACACATGGACTACACTCTAAAGCCACCATATTATTTATAATTACTCAGTTAAAACAGGATTCCTGCAGCTCAGGGTAAGTTAAATTCAAGACTTTTTAAGACTTTTTTAATGCTGTTTGAAATTTAATTTAAGATCAAGTCGACAATGAACTAAAATTGAGGGGGAAAAAACACCACATGAATTACCTGGGGGCAGTTTTACCCAAAAGTTTATTTTAAATAGAACATGACTTTTTGGTCCAGTTGCTGCTACATTCATGAACCATTTGCATGAAGAAGCATAACTTTGACATTTTTAATATAACTAACACACCATATAAAAAAAAATAAGTATAGTTAAAGGAATATTACACCCACAGAATGATCTGCCCTCATTTTCTACTCACCCTAAATTATTTTTGTAATATAGACAGCTTAAATGTTACCAAATACTTTTTATTTCAAACTAATGTGTCCAAATTTTTAAGACTTTAGAAAATTCAATTTAAGACATTTTAATACCAATTAAAGCCTTATTTTTTTTTTTAGAAACAATATCTTTTAAGACTTTTCAAGGAATCCTGTAAAAAAGTACGGTTTTACAAAATTCCATGATGCAACAATATTATATGGTTGTAAGATATATAAAAATGTTTGTTTTTATGACTAAACTGATGACTTTTCAAATAAAACATAAAGGATATAAACTTAACAAGTGATACCAGACACATCAAACCCCATCCCTCGCACGTAATGTAGTTTATTTATGCAACATTATGTGCTGTTGTCAGAATGTCTGTGATGTCAACATATCAATGGCCTCTATATATGTGCCAAGTTTGAAGTAAATTGAAACAACATTTCTGTTTTTAGACAAGTGAAATTTCGCTTTTATAATTAATTGGAAGAAAATTATTTTAAAAATTAAAAAAAAAAAAATCAGATTTTTTATTTGACCTACTTTTCCCAAAATTTAATAACGCCTCTTCTGGGTCACTGGTATGAATTCAACCAATGGTTTTGCTGTTACAGAC